>JAODAL010014713.1:0-86451 GCA_025379985.1 Phyllomedusa bahiana
GGGTAAAAGACATGTAAAACAAGCCAGTAGATAGTTGCTTATTAAACTTGCATATTTATTTTAATGGTGTGAGATAAGATTCTGTCAATTGGTAGTTCAAAAGATTATCAGGCAACCAGAATAAACATTTATACATTATAGCGTGTATATCATGTATTTTTTTTTTTACATATCTTGTAAGTAAGTCCCTACAGGTGGCTTTTTATTATAGATATTTGCATAATGTTTAGGGCTATAAAAATATATTGACTTACCATACATTATTTTTCTACAGTCCTTTCATGTTTTAAAAACTGAAACAAAAGTAGAAATATGTTTGAATACATTTGGACACAAATTTAGAACATGTTTTAATACTACTTAATGCAAAATATTTTTGTCTCTCATATCAGCAGAACATGGTAACTCTTACTTTTACAGAAAAAAAGGTGATTTCTCCTTACCCTAAGGGAAATTTGTATGAAGGAAACATTGCAGAGCACTAATCCCCTGGAGTGTTGGCATTCTGTTCTAGGAGATTTCTTCCATGCACAGTTTCCTGTATCTAAACATTATGTTGTTTGAATTTATCACATTTAGAACTTATTTACGTTGTAGAATTGTCTCTAGTTAACATATTTGCATTCATTACCCCATTTTAAGATACATAAATATAGATGTGTTGGTTTAGAGTTATTTTATTATATATATATGGTATTGTGCATATTGTTAAAGTTACAAGGTCAGTCACAAACAAATACATTTGTTGTTCCTCACACTAAGGGCCACATGTATGAAAACTGTCTAGGTCTAAAACTCACTTTTTCAGAGCGCCCCTTTCATTTTTCCAGAGCACTATATGAAATTAAATCGGAGTTGTGATTGGTTGCTATGGGCAGCAAAGTGAGTTTTAGACCTAGACAGTGTGGCCCTAAGGCTTTAACAGTATCTCACTTTATTTGTTAAGGAACCATTACTGTATATAGGGCAGCAATGCTAAATGGGCTTTTATGACACTATAAAACTACTTTTGCAGCAAATTATCCAAGATCAAAGTCATGGGCACCAAGGGCATATTAGCAGAAACTGAGATTAGTAATGATCAGTGAACATTTGTTCTCATTCTTATTCTACTCCATTTTGAATAAAAGACAAGGAGCTGATGTGTGTCCACTTGCCCACTAGATGGCACCACAACACAGAAGGTGAAGAGCTGGCAAAGGAATCTACCAGGGAGATGGCAGTTGGAGAAGCAACTAGAGAGACAGTTGGAGAACCAGAGTGACAGGAAGAGGAAAGGGAAGTGATTGAGGTCAGTCAGAGAAGTGAAAGGAAGCAGAAGGAAGGTTGGTGTGGAGGGTCCCCATGTTGAGAGGGTAACTTGTGTGTCTTATATTGTTAAGCAAGAGAACGGTTTGTTTAGTGCCTCTGCACAGAGAGCAGGAAGGAGAGTTACCTGTGAGGTTTCAGGACTGAAGTGGATGAAGAGGGAGTCTCCAGTCCGACAGGCGTGCCGCCGAATAGAGACCATTACATCATACAAGGACTGAAGCACTGTACTTGTATACGAGTTACCTGAATAACTTTATGTGATGGTTATCCTGTTTATTTTTTCTTTTGTACAAAATTTACAGTAAAAAAGAGTTAAAGATTGAGACTTGTTTGGGTTCCGACCTCGTTTTTACATTTGGTATAGTCAGCAGGATGGATACATATATGGCGACTGACAGAGTTACTTCCACCTCGTCTGACACCTCACTCATAGTCCCGGTGGGCGCACTACTGAGCCACCTACCCAAGTTTAGTGGGACAATGTTTTGTTAGAAGATTGGAAGAAAAGACTGGAGGTGGCTACTCAACTGTTTAATACCGCCCTACATCTTAAAGCAGAATTGGGGCTTAGAACCCTGGAAAGAGAAGCAAACAACCAGCATGCGGCACCCTGCATGCCAAAGAGTGAGCTTTAGTCTAGGAGGGTATAGTGTAACTCATACCTTAGGTGGTGTATGCTCAGTGGAGAAATCAAAATTGGCACGGTAACATATAGTAGTAGAAAAACACGGCACACCAATTGTGGTGTTATGCAAATAATAGAATGTTTTTATTCATCACAAAAATAATCAGATACAGCTTACAAGGATAATTCTGTATAAAGGTTACAGTGATAAAATAGATGCCATAATATTAGATGTCTTTGTCACAAAAGACATCTTGAAGGAACATAAAGAATATCATTGTAAGCAGACAGGAATAAACATGCAAAGAAGAGAGAGGAGGGTGGGAGGGGAGTCAGAGGGAAGGGGGGAAGAGGAGATATAATGTATGGGGGTGTTATACAGGATAACATAAATATACAGCTCAAAAAGGTAAAGATAGAAAAGTAAGCATGGATAAGGAAATGGTAGTATTATATAGTAGTTAAGGCAAAGGACTAGAGTATTTTATTACCTTAGTAGATATGAGGAATAGAGAAGGTAAAACAATGGTGAATAAATAAGGATTAAAGCATGATTGAATCTAGATAAATATAAATGGCAATCAGTAAGTGATGGTATACATCAAAGTAAAGATGTCTGATATGCAGAAGAGAGGAAATATACCTGGTGAGGCATAAAGGTATGAGGGAAGGCTGCTTTTAAGCAATATCTGATTATCTATTTTTGTGATAAATAAAAACATTTTATTATTTGCATAATACCAGAATTGGTGGGCCATGGTTCTCTACTACTATATGTTACTTAAACTTTAGAACACAAGATCCTGACTGGGGACTCCCATCAAATTAAACAGTGTTATTAACAAATTCCTCCAGCCCTATATCCAAAGGTTAAAAACATAACATGCTAAAGAAAATTCAGAAGGAAAAAGGAACAGGTGATTCAACCCAGTAAGAGTCTCTGGGCCTCTCCAATTGTGCTAGTAAAAAAGAAAGACAGGACTCTCTGGTTCTTTATTAACAGGTGCCTATTGCCGTGAAAGACTGAGAGAAGACAGCTTTCATTACCCCCATGGGGCTGTTTGAAGTCTTGCGTATGCCTTTTGGTCTGAATAATGTACCTGTCACTTTTAAGAGACTGATGGAGCTGTGCTTTGAATTATGAATGCCTGCACATTTACCTGGATGATTATTATTTTCTCGCCCTCATTCACGAAACACCCAGAGCAGCTTGATCGAGTGTTAACATGGTTGGAGTCACTTGGTTTGAAATTGAAATCCACAAAATGTCATTTGTTCAGGGAAAGTATAGAGTACCTAGGCCATGTAGTCTCCAAAGATGGGGCCCAACCCATTGATGACAAAGTTTGGGCAGTGCAGCAGTGGCCCACCCCTCATGGGGCCAATGAACTGAGGTCCTTCCTGGGGCGCATGAGGAACTATAGACATTGCATGAGAGACTTTGCCAAGATTGCTGCCCCTTTATAGGCTCTACTTCAGGGAGCGACCCTGGAAGAGGCTAAGCAAAGAGTACTTCCATGGAATGAGGACGCTGAATGGGCCTTCTTAGAATCAAAGAGACTTAGAGACTATTAACTAGTGCTCCAATTTTAGCTTACACTAACTTTAGTTTGCCCTTTGTGTTACAGTCCCATGGAAGTCTGAAAGATTTGGGAGTCATGTTAACCCAGGTGCAGAATGACCGGGAGAGAGTCTTTGCATACGCCAGTTGGACCCTGAGGGATGGTGAGAAGAATCTGGATAACTACAGTTTCTTCAAGCTGGAATTGCTGGCAGTAGTTAGGGCAGTAACAGAGAAATTCGCTGATATCTTTACTCGTGTGCAGTTCACGTTGGTGACCGACAATAACCTGCTTGTACATCTGAAAACCGTCAAGTTGGGGGCTTTGGAACAGTGGTGGATGGTCCGGCTCAGCAAGGATAACTTCAAAACACAGTATTGTCCAGGACGAGAGAATGGTCTGCAGTGGTTTTGGACATAGAAGCTAGAAGTTTGGGCTGGAGGGACAGTAGAGGACTGGAGAAGTCGGCAAGGAGACGACCCTCAGATGTGAAGAGCATGGGACTCGCTCCAGAAGAATCAATGTTCCACACCTGAAGAGCATAATGTCCTTTCGCCAGACAGGAAGAAACTCTGGCAGCAGAGAGAATTACTGGCTGTCCGAGAGGGGGTACTCAACAGGCGGGTGCAACTGTTCTTGGAGATTGACACTATCTGGCAGGTGGTAGTACTATCCAAAGAGATGGAGGGCATAATACAATGGTGCATGAAAAGAAAGGACACTTCAGCCCTGCTAAGACCTTTGAGTGGCTTCAGAAATACTTTCCACCCCAGCATGAGGGAACTGACCAAAGGTGTGAGTAACAGATGCCGGAATTGTGGACTAGTATGAGCCATGGAAAAGCAGGTGTCGGTTAGGAACATCCAGTCATTTTATCCATTACAGTTAGTTATCATGGACTACTTTACTGTGGAAGAATACGTGAAGGGGGTTAATATTTTTGTTGGTCATGATTGATCACTTCACCAAGTTTGTAGTTTCTATTTTGACACAGGACCAAAACAACAGAAATTGCTTTCATGGCCTTCTGGAGAAACTTCATTTTAGAGTACAGTTGTCCCAACCAACTGCATTCTGATCAGAGTACATGCGTCGAGGGTAAATTGATCAAGGAACTATGTTGCCTATATGCCTATATTAGATCAGAAAGACACAGACCACTCCTTATCACCTCCACGGGAAAGGTGCTAAAAATGTTAAGGGCCCTAGAAGAGAAAAAAGAGAAAAAAAAGAGAAAGATGACGGCATTATATGAATGAGTTTGTGTGGGTCTGCAATAATACTAAACACTTGACCACGGGATATTCACATTTCCTGCTAATGTTTGGGAGGAACGGAAGATGCCTTATGATGGTCCCAAGTGAGGGAAGAGAGGAGGAATGGACTCCGCAAACTTGGGGATTATCGCAGAAAGGTCTAAGAGATCTCTGACCTACGATCTACAATCCTTACAAATTGGAGAATGGGTGATCGTGTGGAACAAGGCTTCCTGGAGAATGGGAAAACTATGTTGGCAGAGGGAACCACAGGCTTACAAAGTGATTCGCCAACTCAACCCTAATATAATTTTCTTCGAAGTACGGCCCGCAGGAAGACAAGAGCCTACTAGGATGGTGCACCAAAATTTTTGGAGGCCATGTGCCTTCTTGGCCATACCTTCTGTCAACAGAGAAAGTACATCCTCAAGTGCATCAACTATTGACAAGGAGTGGTGGCTTCCTCTAGCGGCTAACCCACTGCTGCTAGAACCAAAGTCAATTGTGTCTCATACAGCATCAGAAGAAGGACCAGGAGATCCTACAGAAGAGGGACCTGTTCAGCTACGTCCCAACTTTGGCAGAATGCCAGCTTGTTTACAAGATTATGGGGTGCAAACCCAGGTTACCGGGATAATAACCCTTAAGCCTTGGGGACGAGGTATAATAAGGGGCTGTTGTGTGTCCTCTTGCCCAGTAGATGGCACCAGAACACAGTAGTTGAAGAGCTGTGGCTGGCAAAAGAATCTACCAGAGAGACGGCAGTTGGAGAAGCAGTTAGAGAGAGATGTTGGAGATCCAGAGTGAAAGGAAGAGAAAAGGGAGGTGCTTGAGCTCACACGGAGGAGAGACAGCAAGCAGAAAGGTTGGTGTGTAGTGTCCACATTTTGAGAAGGTAACTTGTGTGTCCGATACTGATAAGCAAGGGAGAGATTTGTTTAGTACCCTTGCACAGAGAGCAAGAAGGAGAGTTTCCCGTGAGGTCTCAGGACAGGTGTGGATGGAGAGGGAATCTCCCGTTCCGCAGGCGTGCCACCAAAGAGAGAGTATTACACTGTATAAGGACATTGTACTGGTATATGATTTACCTGAATAACTTTATGTGATGGTTACCCTGTTCATTTGTTCTTTTGTACTAAATTTACAGTAATGAAGAGTTAAAGATAAAGACTATGTTTGTTCGCCGACCACGATTTTACATGCTTATCAAAAAAAAAAAAAAAAAAAATTAACCAACAGAACTTTTATCCAAAACGGACAAAATTTTGAAAGAAAAGATGGCTGCAAAAATTTAAGCGCCTTAATGCTTGGAGCCATCCAATCCAGAGCGAAATATAAATCATGGAAGCAGCATCCAGAGGGTGAAGAGAAAAAGTCAATCCATGTTTATTCCTCCATACAGTGCAGATGCAACATTTCAGCTGAATACACAGCTTTTATCCATCCTTTATAAACTTACTGCTTAT
The DNA here is from genome assembly GCA_025379985.1 of Phyllomedusa bahiana. Taxonomy (NCBI): domain Eukaryota; kingdom Metazoa; phylum Chordata; class Amphibia; order Anura; family Hylidae; genus Phyllomedusa; species Phyllomedusa bahiana. The sequence goes on from JAODAL010014713.1 coordinate 6,221, forward strand.
CTTTAGTAATCCTCCATTATTTGTTTTTTGTTTTTTTTTTTTTTTTGGTTTCTAACAACCATTTGAATTTGAGAAAAAAATTGTTCCTTTTTTTCCACAAAAAAAGTTTTTCAAAATTGTGTGGTTTCTTTTTTTAAATTTGGGCCCAAAATAGAGGAAACTATTAAATCCCAAAAATTGTAAACAACAAAAAACTTGAGTTAAAGGGCCCCTTATGTTGATTGGGGGTTTAATCAGGGTATGCAAAAGAGTAGGGCCTGTGAGATCTTTGTTGGGCCCCCCCTTTCTCCCAGAAAAGGGTTTTTTTAATGGCTGTGTACCACTACTTTTTAGAAAAGGGTTTTGTTTTGGTGGAAAATTTCCCTTGGTGAAAGTGCTGAAAAAAATTTTATTACTACGGTTGTTCAGCAAAACAATATTCAAATGAAATGAGACCAGAATTTTGAGAAAAAGAAAATAAAGTTATACTTCCCTACCTGTCTCTGCTGTGGCTCCAGGTTCCCAGAGTCCACCTCTTAAATTTGGGTTTTTTCCCCCCCAAAAACAAATAAAGGCTATGCCCCTTTCCCTTAAATGGGCACTGCCTCTTCTTTGTGTCAAAACAAGAACCTGGAAGTGGAGAGGAGCAGATCCTGGAGTGCTCCAGAGAGGCAGTGGTGGCAGACCAGGAGGTAGGAATTTTTCCTTTTTTTATTATTATTTTCCCCCACTCTAGCCCTGTTTCAAATGAACTTTCTTCCACTGAACCTCTTTAATAAAAAATATACAGATTGCAACAGTTATTTTACTTGTAAATTTCTTCTTATAGGCCTCTCCTCACGTGAATAAATCACATTTGGCAACTATAAATGCTTAAAAAAAAGGCACGTTTTATGTCACAATATCCTTGGAGCCATAGTCATTTGTGGATGGAGCTATGCGATGGCTTTTTATTTGCAGGACAAATTGATGTTTTATTTGTAGTGTACAGGATAATTTTTGTTCACTTTTTATTCTATTTTTTACCAAAAGGGATAATCACCACTGCAGTAGTTCACTTCTGAATGGTGATGTAAATTAGCGGTACGTGACCACTGCAGTCAATTAGCCATTGTGCATGAATCCCCATTTGCAGTGAGAAAAAAACAAAAAAGGCATGGACCGTGCTGGACTGGGTACCGGAGGAAGGTGAGCATCAGTTTTTTATTTTTTTTTATTTTACTGGAACCCTAGGATATTTAAGAATGATTTTTAAGGAGATGGACAGCCCCTTTAAAAGATTTATTGTGGTTGGATGTATATACAAGTCATTTTTGAATCTGAGCAATAGAGAAATCATCGGTGCCATAACCTAACACGGTAGTGCATAATATTTTTTTTTTTTTGTTTAATGTTGAATACTCTTAAAATACATCTGATGAAAGTCACCAACTAGATGTAAGTAGTAACTGCTCTTTAAGAATATGGTGTAGTAAATTAATTTATGGAATTGTGCTGGATTTCTGGCACAATTTGGGCAAAAAAACTAGTATACATGCTATTCACCACATTTATTACACAACTTAGAAACATTTAGACATTTTCTGTCTTGTCTAACAAGGGATGGGGTTTAACAGGAAGAACTGTGACATAGTTGAAAGGCAGCATGCATTGAAATGCAATGTTATGCACTAATTTCAGAGCAATTATTGGACTAAACTTAACAAACCATAAAGTAGTGTCAATTTAGACAGCAATGTCTAAAGATGTGCTAAATTTATCAAACAGCATGAGCCTGAGCCTGTGAAAAATTTAAGACATTCTTGAAATGTATAGTCTAACTTTGCATTTTCTACTTTCTTTCTCAACTTTCTTTCTTTTCATCACAAAATAAAAAACATTAGGTTTAACAGACAAATAGCAACATAAAGAACAATGCTTCAATAAACAAAAAGGAAAAAAAAGACATGGAAAACATGTACCAATAGTCTAAAAGAGTTGTTTGAGATCAGAAAAATCGGTTTTTTTTCCAGAAACTACACTGGTCTATATATCTTATATCATGCCTGTATATTGCCTTTCTACAGTAGTATAGCTACAGGGGTCACAGTGGTCGCAATAGGCCATAGTTCCCCCACTCTGTACAGTTGCATCACTAGGTCAAAGAGACCCAGTGATGCAGCAATCGCTGCTGCTGTCAATTCATGTCTGGTGCAAGCAGTGGCTCAGGCAGAGCGGTCAGGATCGGAGCTCCTTTCTAGGCTGCTCAGCCTCTGGTTGTGTGATGATATCATCATGATGCACGCGCTGTGACCGGTACTAGGCTCTAGGCCTATGGTATTAGGGTCTAGTAAACGCCGGAAACAGTGCTCTGAAGCAGGCGGCATGAGGACCTCATGCTGCCCGCCACAGACTCAAAGAAAAAGTCCTTGGGGGGAACAGAAGGAGGTTAGTACTATGTTTTTTTTATTTGTAATAGGGGGGCCTAGTATCCATGCCTACCTACTGGGGCCCTTAAATACCTATCTACTGCAGCCTTGTATCCATAATTACCTATTGGAGCCCTGCATAAACTGGTATCTGCATAAACTGGTCACTGTATGGTGGTAATAGTGGTCTCAGTGTAATAGTTTATATTCAATAACAATATGGTGGTTTTATTCAGTCTCTTTATGGTAGTGGTATGTGGTTATGATATAGCATTTTTATTTGATCTTTGTATATTGTTGTTATTTATGTTTTTGGTCTTGATATATTGATTTGGTCAGTAACAGCATGATGGTATTAGTCGCTATATAGGGGTGACAAGCGGTAAAAATGAATGTGGTGGCATTTTTTGGTCCCTGTATACGTACTGACAAGCAGAATACAGATAGCATGTCAAATAAACCATTCAGTGTTAACTCCAACACAAACTAAACACAAAAACAAAAGCACAATTATTATTATGTTTTTTGCATTGTGGGGGGAGACAGGGGCAGACGTTTTGGCGTTTCTTCTAGAAGGCAATCCCTTTACGTAGAAATAATTTTCTATGGTAAGCTATACTACAGACACCCATCACGCCAATTAGCAAACCTGTTGTTAAAAGTAACGGTCCACAGACATTGTCCGAGGTAGGAGGGGCCCAATTATAAGTTTTGCACCAAGGCCCACAAGCCTTTAGCTACACCAATGCCTTTGGATCTTGTGTTGACACTTGTAGAGACAATCTTTGTCCATATATTCCAGACTCAGAGAATGCAGTTTTGTACTGAGGACCTGTCTCTATGAGCCAAGGTAAGCGTTTTCTTTTGAGGTGTCTTTCTTTATATTTCCTCTTCTCAAAACATGTCCTTCGACATGAACAGCTCCTCCAATTTTTTTTTTATTTTTTACAAAAATCTGTTGGCAGATGTTTATAGTCTATTGGGCATATTAACTACAGCAGTAATAAGATGCATCAAATGTATTAAGAGATGCATGCCTTTTAATTTGTTGCACAATAAATACATGCCAACTCTCCCATTTTTGGCGGGGGTCCCCTTTTGGGGTTCCCCCCCCAGCCCTCCGGGGGATTTGGCATTCCTCCCGCCGCCAGCAGGGGCGGGGGTCCTTTAAATGACCGGGGCGCGGAGAGCGCGGGTGCGCTCTCTGGCGCCGCCGGGCCTTTCCCCAAGGCGGTGAAGCGGGCGCTACGCCCGCCTCACCCCCCCGGGAACCTCGCTGAGCAGGGAGGAGGCAGAAGGGATCGCTCCCACCTGACTCCTCCCCTGTATGTCCGGCGCCGCTGTGCCCGTACATACAGGTCAGGTCACAGGGGAAGTGACGCGCGGCTGCACTCACTTCCCCTGTGGCACTGCTGAGGGATGTCCGGAGCGGGCGCTCTGCAGGAGCCTGGTCAGGTAAGTGGTTTTATTATTTTATTTTTTTTTAGTTTTAAGGGGGGGCACTGTCTGGCTACAATGGGGGGTCTACCTGGGCTACAATGGGGGCAATACCTGGCAACAGAGGGGCACTACCTGGCTACTAAAGGGGTACTACCTGGCAACAAGGGGGTTTTACCTGGCTACAGTGGGGGCACATACCTGGCAACAAGGGGGCACTACCTTGGGAACAAGGGGGTACTACCTGGCAACAAGGGGGGTACCTGGTAACAGAGGGGACTACCTGGCTAACAATGGGGGCCTACCTGCAAAGAGGGGGCACTACTGGCAACAAGGGGCACTACCTGGTAAAAATGGGGGCACTACCTGGCACAATGGAGGCACTACCTGGATACTAATGGGGCACTACCTGGCTACAATGGGGTACTACCTGGCTACAATGGGGGCACTACCTGGCTACAAATGGGGGCATACCTGGCAACAGAGGGGGCACTACCTGGCTAACAATGGGGGGCACTACCTGGCAACAGAGGGGGCACTACCTGGCTAACAAAGGGGGCAACTACCTGGGTAAAATGGGGGGCACTTCCTGGCTACAATGAGGCACTACCTGGCTACATGGGGCATACCTGGCTACATGGAGGCACTACCTGGCTACAAATGGGGGAATACCTGGGCTACCAAAGGGGTACTACCTGGCTACAAGGGCACTACCCGGCTACAATGGGGATACTGGAACAAGGGGCACTACCTGGCTAACAATGGGGGCACTACCCTGCAACAAAGGGGGCACTACCCGGCTACCAATGGGGCACTACTGGCTAACGATGGGGGCACTACTGGCTACAGAGGGGGACTACCTGGAAAACAATGGGGGGATCTACCTGGCAACAGAGGGGGCACTACCTGGAAAGCAATGGGGCATCTACCTGGCCAAAAAGAGGGGGCACTACCGGCAAACAATGGGGGCATCTACCTGGGTAACAATGGGGGCACTAACCCGGCAAACAATGGGGAATAACCTGGAAACAATGGGGGCATCTACCTGGGTAACTAAGGGGGCATCTACTGGCACAATTTGGCTTACCTGCTACAGAGGGGGCACTACCTGGCAAACAATGGGGGCATCTACCTGGCAAAGAGGGGCATACCTGGAAAGCAATGGGGGCATCTACCTGGGCCCAAAAGGGGGCACTACCTGGCAAACAATGGGGGCATCTACCTGGCAAACAATGGGGGCACTACCTGGCTAACAATGGGGGCACTACCTGGCTAACGATGGGGGCACAGAACGGGCCTTGGGTAACGAATGGGGCACACCTGGCTACAGAGGGGGCACTACCTGGCAAACAATGGGGGCATCTACCTGGCAACAGAGGGGGTACTACCTGCAAATCAATGGGGGCATTCCTGGCCAACAGAGGGTGCACTACCTGGCCCAAAAAATGGGGATCTACCTGGCAAACAATGGGGCACTACCTGGCAAACAATGGGGCACTACCTGGGAAACAATGGGGGCATTTTACCCGGGTAACAAAGGGGGCATCTACCTGGGTACAAATTTGGCTCTACCTGGCTACAAGGGGCATCTATTTGGCTACAAGGGGGCATCTACCTGCCTGTAAGGGGCACTACCTGGTTAGGGGGCAACTACCTGGCTATAAGGGCATCTACCTGCTTTCTTCCAAAGCTGTTATGCAGTTAGTGGAGTGGGTGTGGGTTTTAAAGGGCGTGGATACCGCCAAGATGGCGTGTCCATGCAATTTTTTTCCCGGCGTCGCTCCGCCCTTTTAAAGCGGTGCCCACTTAAAAGGGCTCCTGCTTTTATTTTCAAAAGGTTTTCCAATTTTAGGCCCCAAAGGGGATCTCAGTACAAAAAGTCAAGGTTTTAAACTTTTCAACATATTTTGCACTATATTTTGCCTGAAAAGGTTTTTCCTTTTTCCCCGGCCTTTAAAATTCTAGGTTTTTTGTGATTTTAATGAGCTCTTCAAATTTGGTGCTAGTATGTTGCAATAATGTATTAACTTTGTATTGTCAGAGGTTGGAGTCATCTACAAATTTGCAAACACAGAACAGTGGACACATATATGAGTTAGATCAAATCCTAATCTGCCAGACCTACTATAGCTGTATATATTATGTTTGACTAAATATAGAACTACATTTCCCCTGGGAATATGTATAGCCAGTGTCAGCTTCCTCCAGACTCAACTAAATTCTGTAGGCTTCAGTAACTAGACAGTTAATGTGATAACTGCTTAACCCTGTAAGGATGTGGACTAGTTTGAGTCTTAAAGTTGTCTAACTACAAGGATTAGCTTTCAACATGTATGGACAGGTAATTGAAGACATTAGTTTCTTCATTTTTTCCCTGGTCAACAGATAAAAGAGATTGTATGTGTTCTGTGCAAATATGTTTTTCTGGTTTCCCTTCCAGCCCCCCCCCCCCTTCTTTCTCTGATGTTTGTTTTATCTTAGAGCAGGGAGTGATGACACCACAAATCAGCACACAAGACAGTCAGCAGCTTGAGAACAGAGTGTGTTATCTCTAACAAACAAAGGAGATTAATTATTGTTGATTGTTTAAGCTCTGAAGCTCTCTGCACAATAGATTACATCTCCTTCAGACATGTCAGTGCAATTAAAAGAGCTGGGAATACAGGGCTGACATGCTAATCACTACTATAGAACCACTCACAGCCGAATCAGGAAGACTAAAGAAGCATGAATCTGAAGCCTGTGGCCCAGTGAAACAGTATGGTGAGACAACTCCTTTAAGGATGCAGCAGTTTTAGTTTTTGTTGTTTCATTATTGCATTCTAAAAGCTTTAAAAACCCTAGAAAGGCATATTATGTTGTAGAATGTTTAGTGTCATATGCCCCATGAATGCGCTGAATAACTTTTATAATTTTGGTTTTGAAAGACAATGTAAAAAAACAAAAACCAGCAAAACTGCATTTGTTCTTTGCAATACATGTATAAGGCAATCATTGTACAGTATAAAGGACATATTAAAGGGGTTTTGCCACCATGTAATGTTGACGTGGGAACCTCCAAAATGGGTTTTTTAAACACTTTTCTAAATATATGTGATTAAAAAAAGTAAAACTCTGAGAGCTACAGCATTTCTCAACCCCCATTGGTTACCACAAAGCCTCCCTATCAGACCCAGGAGCGGGAAAGGGCCCGGCTTGCGTGAATCACTTCTTATCGGATGACGGGCCAGAATGAAGGGTCTTTCAAGGCACCGGGTAGCAATATGTTTTCTTTTGTATACAGAAAACTAGCTGTAGTGTTATTAGATCCCTGCTTTATCTGATGAAGAAGCTTTCAATCTGATGTTTAGAATGGGTTTTTCCTTTTTTATCAGAATTCACAATTTATAGTTTGATTATTTGAGTGAACATGTCACAGGATCCCCTTATGCAGGCTCTGTGCTCTGGCTGTGTGTGTCTGTGTGTGTCTCTGTCAGCTCCGTGATTTGTTTAACTTACATAAGTTGCTTAGCAGATAAGGTTTCTCCTGACAGTGCCGTCTGAGGCTTTTGTGTCTTGCTGTATTGAATCCACTGTTGTACTGTTTATTAGTTCACTTAAGTTTTGAGACGCTCCCTTGGATTCCTCAGTCCCCCCTCCCCTCTCCCTCTCTCCCCTGCAGCTTCATGACTTAGCGTGATTTGTTTACATCTTGCTCTCATGCTGAACGGAGGTCATTACTTGGTCTGGTGGCAATCCCCTTTGATTGATGTAGCTAGTTTTGGCCTTTCTGGACCCCTTTTTTAAATCTGACTTGAGTCACTTTATGTGCGATTAATTTTTTTATGCTTTGACCTATCCTATGTGATTTGCAAAATATGTTTTTCGTGACAAATTATACTTTAAGTTAGTAATACATGTTGGTTAATACACTGTTTATATTTTGCAAAAATTTGAGTACGAAAGTAATTTTCAGTCTGAATTTTCTGTTTCTAAGACAGGTAATCATACCAAACAGATAGTTTAAAGGGTGTTCTCACCATGTTGTTTCACAGAGCCTGCTTGTCACAGCAAGCTTCAGGCTCACACTTTCCGGTTATATTGTGGGTAGGTCTACAGCAGATTCTGGAATATCAGTTCTGCTATTCATAGCTTTTCCTTTTAGAGGGACATTAGTGTTGGAGGTTTATAAACAGCAGGGCACAAGACTATAGAGCTCTAAAGTTTAAAGTTTGTCAGTAAGTAATATAAGCAACCCCAGTCTTGAAGAGAACAGTCAGCAGGGAGTAATGTCATAATTCCAGCCACTGCTAAAATCTGTTAGAGCAGAGAGAGGTAGCTGTTAACCTGGGGAAACTTGGGTACAAAAGCAAGAGATAAGATCTGCTCTTATCTATCCATCTATCTATCTATCTATCTATCTATTCTTTAAAACTATCTTTTTTTTCTTATCATTATCCCAATCACTATTTTTATCTATCCAATCCAAAGCCCCGCATTTCAAAAATTAAACTCCTCCAGCCCAAAAAACCCTTAAAAAAACAAAAAAAAAAAAAAACCCACAACAAACTCTACTACTTTGACTATGCACTCCTAGAGGATCACTATATCCATCCCCCGATGAGTGCAGTGGTCACAGCATGACTGTTGCATAATCTAAAAAACAACAAGGTCTCTCAGCAGCAAAGAGGATATCCGGAGATGGGTGCGGTAATCCTCCAAGATGCGACACGAAAAAAAAAAAAAAGGAAACCTTGAATATATAAAATACATCATACATTTCCCATATACAATCCATTCTCATATTTTTGTTGTTAATCCTATGTAACTTGGTTAAAAGAACTCTATATAATAAAATATGTGACACGTGTTCAGAGTGCATCTATTTATCAACAAATCATAAAATTGAATTTAAAAATCTATATCCTGAAGTAACCCCATGTTTTCAAGATTCAAAAGTACCGGTCAAACTAAGAACGAATAGAAAAAAGGGGTTTAATTTAAACCTGGTAATGCCAAAAAAAAAAAAAAAAAAAAAAAAAACGCATTTTAAATAACCAAATCTTATAAAAATTTCTATTAACTTGGTTTGTGGGAAATTCAAACCCTAAAGGACTTTAATTTAAAGTGTCTAACCAAACCCTAAAAAATTTCCCCAAATTTATGAAAAAGATGCAATAATCATTCTACCAAAAAACTAAACCGAAAATTGAGTTTTTATTATATTTTAGCGATTAATTCAGGGCTATTCAAACCTTAGGGAAAAATGTTTGGGGTCTATAAACATTAAAAACATAAAAAATGCAAGATGTTTTGGATCTATAGACTCCAAACATTATATCCTAGAGGTTTTTTTTTTTTCGTGTCGCATCTTGGAGGATTTCTGCACCCATCTCCTGATATCCTCTGTGTTGGGGAAAAACCGTTGTTTTTTTGAAGAAAGGCTCCAAAAACTGCACTCTCGGGGGGTGGGGTGGTGATCCCCTAGGAGGGGGCATATCAAATAGTAGAGTTTTTGTTTTTTTTTTTTTTTTTTTAAAGCTCCTGGAGGTTATTTTAGATGCCTTTGAAAGACATTTTCTTTTTCCAATGAGACGTTTTTAATGAAGTGATGATGTAATCAAAAACTATTTGGGGCATATTTGTGTTAAAATAAATGGGGGGAAAAAATCTAACGAAAGTGGAATTCATTTAGAATTTCAGGAAAACTTCGGTTTTTTGAACAAGTGAAGTTTGGGGGGTCTTGGGTGAACGAAGTTCTATTCTTGAAAAAGCTGCGAGCACATGTTTACTGGGGGAAAAAACCCGGGGAGGAAAAGGGGAAGCCGCATACATTGCGGAAAGAAGCAACAAGACCGGATTCTTGACGTACCCCGCACTATATAATCCGGCGCGACGTGGCTCTAACACTCCTCTCACTGTACTGGTTAGGGGAAGGGCTGCCGCGGGTTTTTACTAAGAAAGATTTTTTTTAAAACGATTTTGTGGGGTTCTCAGCTTGTCCAAAACGCTTCTCTTAACGTTTTTATTTCTAATTTTTTTGGGGATTGGAAACTGAAATCCAGTGTGCCCTCCACTGCACTGCATATACATTTTTAAAGCTATCGCTCACAGCCCATTGAATATCCCAAAGGGGGGTCTAAAACCAGTTTTTTGTTTTATTCATTTAAAAAAAACAGGTTTTTTTCCCAATTTCAAAAACCACTTTTATTTTTTTGGGGCTCAAATTTTTTGGCCCCCAATTTTAAAATCCAGGGGTTAATTAAAAACCCTTGTTTTTAAACTGTGGTGATCCAAAAAACCGACCTTTTTTTACCCCCCAAAAAATTTTTACATTTTTCCTGGGCCTAATTCCAACAAAGGTTTTAAATTTCAAAAATTTTTCTCTTTTTTTGTGGGGGTTTTAAAAAACACAGCATTTGTAACACGTACAAAACAAATAGTTTTGGTGGCTCAAATTCTTTGGACAATTTAAATCCAGGGGTTAATTAAGCGGTTTTTTTTCAGCTTGGTGACTCCAAAAACCGCATTTTTCACCGCCCAAAAAAATTTACATTTTTCCCTTTGCCCAATTCACAAGCAAAGGTTTAAATTTCAATTGTATTCTTTTTTGTGTGGCTTAAAAAAAAATCGCTTTTTTTAAAACGCTACAAAGCTAGTAAATTTTTTGGGGCTCAATTTTTTTGGCCAATTTAAAATCCCCGGGGTTTTAATTAAAAGTTTTTTTTCCGCTTGGTGGGGCTCCAAAAACCTCATTTTCAAACCGCCAAAATATATTTTATTTTTTTCCCGTAGCCCAAATTTACAAGCAAAGGTTAATTACAATTTTATTTTCTTGTTTTTGGGGGGCGTTTAAAAAAAAAAAACCGCTTTGTAACACGCTAAAAAGGGTTTATTTTTTGGTGGGGTCAAATTTTTTGGGGGAATTTTAAAAACCAGGGGGTTAATTAAGCTTTTTTTTTCAGCTTTGGTGACTCCCAAAAAACCCTCATTTTCATTTGCCAAAAAATATACAAATTTTTTTTGTAGCCCAATTCACAAGCAAAGGTTTTAAAACCCAATTTTTTTCTCCCTTTTTGTGTGGGGAAAAAAAAAACCCCAAATTTTAACACGCTACCGCTAGTAGTTTGTGGTGGTCAATTCTTTTGGGGCAATTTAAAACCCCAAAGGGGTTTAACTAAGATTTTTTCTGGGAAATTTTCACTCAGTAAAAGAAACTTTTTTTTTCAACCCCCACAGAAGAAATTCTGTACATAATTCATATCCGAAGGGTTAAATTAATTTTTTGTGTTTTTTAAAATCATAAAATACACAGAGTTTTTAAACGGACATAAAAGCAATTTTTTTCCTCCCCATTTGTGGGCGCAATTTTAACCAAGGGTTTTACCCAAGCTTTTACTGGGTTCTTTGGCGTCAAATACAGGGTGGGGTATTTATCATCACAGTACTTCAGCAAACGTTTTGTACTTTTTAAAACAAACGTATGTCAGCAGAGAGGGGGCGGGGGCTCCACCTGCGAGTGGCAAGGCAAAAAATTCCAGCCCAGGTCCGCACAGCAAGGGGACTTGCAGGGGGGGTCCTCGGTGAGGCCACAACTGCCCTGTCATCTAGCCCGTGTTTTTTTCAGAACCCAATGGTTCTGTTTGGGTTGACTAGGTCATCCATTTCCCTTTCCCAGATGACTCTGACCCCCCCAGCCAAGAGGCGGGGGGGAACGAAACCCAAAACCCCTTATTGCATGGCCCGAGGGGGCCACGGCCCTCACCTGCCTCAACCGCCCCTGCCCCACCGGGTTCCCTCACCAGAGATCTACTATGGGTCTGGCTCCGCCACATAAGCGGGATGAACAATTTGAGGAGGGCAGTCAGAAAGCCGGGGCACGAAGAAAGGGGGCCAAATATCCCCTGCTTCTTCAGTGGTGGAAAAAGTATAATTTAAGTGCAGGGGAGGTATGTTTAGGGCACTCTGCATAAAAAACCGTATGGGGACGCAGTGACGATTAAACAAAAAAAGATGATGATGTAGCCGACCGCATTTGGGACCGGGTGAGGAAAGGGGCTTCATCATTCAGGAGAAGAGGGCGTAGCTTGCGCATCAGCAGGGCGCAGCCGAAAGGGGGTTGGTGGCCGTGATAGGGGAAAGCAGCATGTAGGTGGGGACCAAGCCCAGGGGGAAAAAAACCCGTTTTGCAGGTCCAAAAAATACGGCACAGGCTCAGGGCAGCCGGCGGGATCACTCATGGGGACGTGGGGGGTAAAATCCGATACTCGGCTGGGGGGGGAGTTCTTTGTTTAAGAACCGGAGGACCGAATATGGTTTTTAGAATCTTAAGCAAAAGTGAAGCGTGGCCGGGGACTAATTTGGCACCACACCCCTGCGTAAACACATGCAGCACACCATCCGGGGGCCGGGGAAAAACGGGGCTCAGATGTGGGGTCCATCCTCCCCCCCCGCGCAACACACAGCACAGCCCCCAGGGGCACGCATCCTTTGCACCAGTCAAGGCTCCACCACCCTGCAGAAGGGACCCCTTTCTCTTTGACATCATCCCCCGTCAGATCTCCTGCCCTCGCACTCTTTGGGCCACATCGTTCACAAGGGATTGCAAAGAGACAACAATGGTCCAACCTCCTAAGGGCAGAACTGACGTATCCTGCCAAGTTGTTGGGGTTTGCGTCCCCCCCCTTTCCAAATGGGGACTCTCACCTTCAAGAACTAAGGCTTGTGCCGACCGAATGGAGAGTTCCAACCCGAATTTTCTTTTAAAAAAGGCAGTACCACACTTCATAAATATTAACAGAAGGGGGCCATCCTTAGTTATCGTTTGTTCCAAGGTGCAGGGCGCGTGGACTCTGGAGCTATAACTCCCGGTCGGGGCCCGTACATGCCCTTTAGGGCCCCGGGTAATGGCTTCCCGGCCCGGGCACACCACCCCTTTTGGAAGGAACGCCGCTTTCTCCTCCACTTGTCAAACTGCGGCTCCTGCGCCAAGTCCGCCTCCCCCCCTCCACCACCACCACCATCTCACCTCCACAAGTACTGCCCCTTTTACCACATGTGTAGGCACAGCGGTGTCACGCATTTCTACACCGGCTTGCCTCGCGAACGAATCACACGGGGGGAGGAACTGCTCCGTGCATGCAGCAAGAAATCGATGTTTTGCTTTTTTCCGCGCCAACTGCAAATGGGAAACCAGGGTGACGAAAATGGGGGAACAAGTGTTGCGCTGCACCAGGAGGGATGGCCCCATGCCCCTGAAAGGCGCACGGTTCAATTTTTTGTGAAAAGGTTCCAAAGTTTTCCCCACCACTTCAGAAGATTCTGAAAAGGGCCAAAAACTGTGCATGCCCATCCATTCCTAAAAAGCCGGGAACACCCCCCCTCGATTGCAGCGGCAAAGGGGCCCCCCCCCCAACCACTCTGATATGCAGTTTCCCACCCGTTAATTTCAGCTGCACTTTTGCCCCGACTGATGAACAGAGAAAGGCCATTAACGATTTTTTTGATGATCCAGGGGGGAAGGAAACCCCCCTGTGTAATTTGTTCCCCCGGGCCTCATGCTGACACCCCTTTTGTTGGGCCATTCGGGGAGGTACGTTTTTTGTCAGCCCCAGGGATACGGATGAATAACGTCTTCCTGCTTCAGTCCTGGAAAAATCTAAAAATCTGTCGGTTGGGGGGACTGGGACGGGGCGATACTCTCGCGGCCAAAAATGAGCCCACGGGGGACGAAATGGAGGAGGAGGAGGACATTGGAGCAAAAATTGTCGGTAAAATGAGTGGTTTTTTCTACCCAGGTGACAAGAGAGAGGAAAAGCGCTGGGGGGGGTAGATGGAGGGGGAAGACGGGAAAGTGACCCACAGCACCGGGCATATACAGTAGAGGAGGCAGGGACCCCCTCGGAGTCATTTGTGCAATGGCCTCAGCATACTGATTTGCCTGGCTAGTGACACCCGAATAGTCAGCACCCCGGCAGGGGGATGACTTTGGTTTCCCCCACCCATTGGCCCCTTCCACGGTCCAAAAGGGGAGCCTTTTTCCCACAATTTGAGAGGGAGGACAAACTCAAAACTATGGGGAAATCCCCGTAACTTTGGCCGCTCCCATTCGGCACCCCTCCCTCCTCTGACGGGTCTGAACGGGGGTTCTTCAGCTTCAAGTATACCCCACGGCTGCCGGGGGAAGGTGGGGGGGTCGGAGCAGTACCAGCTCCATCCACAACCAAGTCTGGAGTCACGATGAGCAGCTTCCTTCCCCCCCCAATGAGGGGGGCATCGACAGCAGCGCGGACTGGAGCAAACCCCGTACCAAGGTGGGGGCCTACTTACACACTCTCCACCCCCTTAGAAGATCCGCTTTTCACGGGGGCCAAAAGGGTGTGTGGGCCGCAACTTGCCGAGTTTGCAGTGGGGAATGTCCCTGCCCCGGGGCCCGTAGGTGGCTCAAGCGGTTTTCATGCGGGGGGGGCCATCGTTACCCAAAAAAAACCCCTTTCCGGGAAAAGTGAACGACGCCTTTGTCAAGATGAATCAGGGGTGATCCCCCGGAATTTTCACACACCAATCCTTGGGTTCAGACTAAAAACGCCCGGGCCCCACCCCAAAATGTGAGAATGATCTGGGTTTTAAACTACCTCCTCAGCCACTATTCTGATGCTGCCACCCCGCCGGTGCCACAATATCTGACATTTCCCCCTCTGCCACCAACCACTTTACCGGGAGGGATTGCCACCCACCTCCACACTCTTTTCATTGTCCACTGTCTACCTCATGCTCTGCGTGGCGCTGCGGACTTCCACACTGTGTCAATTGTGCTACTCTCTGACCTCATGCTGTTCTCCTGCCCCGTCGCCTCCCTCTCTGTCATTGTGCCACTCTGTGGCCACTCCTTTTTTTTTTGCCACCCCCAAATGTGATTTTTCCACTGTCTACCACATGCGCTGCTTTGGCTCTCCGGCCTAGACACTGGTCATTGGCCCACTCTTTGGCCTACTCCCCGTTTTTTTGCCACCTCCAAATGTATTGTCCACTGGGCCGACCCATGCGCTGCTGTGGCTGCTCCCCCTACCCACACTGTGTCATTGTCCCATCTGGGCCTCTCCTTTTTTTGCCACTTCCAAATGTCATTGTCCACGTCTGACCTTGCTGCGCTGTGGCTGCTGCCCCTGACCTAAAACACTGTTCATTTTCCTCTGTCTACCTCATGCGCTGCTGTGGCTGCTGCCGTGACCTTCCCACTCTGTGGCCTACTCCTGTTTTTGCCACCTCCAGAATGCATTGTGCCCCTGTCTGAACCCCATCGCCCGCCTCACCCCACTCCTGCATTGTGCCACTCAGTGGCCTACTACTTTTTTTTGCCCCCCCCAAATGTCATTGTGCCACGTCTGACCTCATGCTGCTGCTGCCGTGCCTACACACGTGTATTGTGCCACTGTCTGACCTCATGCCTGCTGCCGTGACCTACACATGTTCATTTTGCCCTTGACCCGTCTGCTGTGGCTCGCCGTGACCTACACACGTGTCATTGTGCCCTGTTGACCTCATGCTGCTCGTACTGCTGCGGGACCTCCACTCTGTCATTGTGCCACTGTCTGACCTCATGCGCTGCTGTGGCGATGCCGTGACCTACCACTTTGTCATTGTGCCAATGTCTGACCTCAGCTGCTGCTGCTTTACCTCCCCACTGGTTTTTGTGCCCCTCTTCTTTTCCGTTTTTCCACCTCCAGAATGTCATTGTCCCCTGTCTGACCTCATGCTGCTGCCGCCGTCCCTCCTACCTGTCATTTTGCCACTCAGTGGCCCATACTGTTTTGCCCCCTCCCGAATTTTTTGCCACGTCTGACCTCATGCTGCGCTGCCCCGACCTACACACGTTCATTGTCCATGTCTGACCTCATGCTGCTGCTGCCGTACCTACACCTGTGCATTGTGCCCCTGTCTACCTCAGCTGCTGCTGGGCTGCTGCCGTGACCTACCCCTTTTCATGTGCCCAAAGTCTGACCCCATCTGCGCTGGAACCCCGCGTGACCTACACACTCGTCATTTGCCTGTCTGACCCCATGCTGCTGCTGTGGTGATTCCGGGCCCACCACTTTTTCATTGTGCCACTGTCTACCTCATGTTGCTTCTGGACCCCCCCACTGTGTCTTTGGCCATCCTGGCCTTTCCTGTTTTTGCCACCTCCGAATGTCATTTTGGGGCCACTTTTGCCTCATCTGGTGGGCCGCCGGTCACCTCCAACTCTGTCACTAATTTTTCCCCCAAAGTGGGTCTCCCGCTTGTTTTTTTTTCCAGCTTTTTTCTGGCATACTTTCTCAGGGAACATTCCCGCTTCATTTTTGGTCAATTTTTTCCTTTATGTCCCAGGAAATTTTTTTAATAAGCGATTCTAAAGCCGGCAGTCATGTGCGTGTCATACTAAAACACAACATTTTATAAGACCAATCCAACTCCCCGCAATTTTTGCATGGGGACAACGTTCACAGCACCCCCAGGCTCTTCACTTGGGAAAAAGCTGTTTTTTAACGTGATTCGTCCCAAATAATTCGAAACGAAGTTATTTTTTTGCCGAGAAATCCGGGGAAGTGAACGAACCCAATTTCGGGAAATTTTTCCCCATCTCAGTTATAAATGGATGTGGAAAAAAAGTTTTTTTTACCTCTGAAAAGCGCTAAGTTGGAGCGCTAAACGGTTTGGCTTATGTATTTTTTAATCAGATTAGGGTTAAAATCCCCCTTTGTTTTGAAATAAAATTTAGAATTTTTCATATACCAGCCTTCATCAATTGGGATTACTTTTTAATTCCAGTGCCCGGTTCGCCATTTTTTTTTTGTTGCATCTTCCTATCCAGCAGTCTAGATCGCTGGAAATACCCTGGGTGCCCAGAGAAGGGTTTAAAAACCCCTACATGTTTATGATTGTGTCCTCTACATACGAGCACAAAACTTTGGTGAGAAAACTCCACCTTTTTTATTTTTATATTTGAGACTTTTTTCACTATTTGCGACCCCTTTTCTTTTTTCTTTTTTGGGTATTATATATAGAATTAAAAATATATAATATATATATATTTAAAAAATATATATATATATATTAAATAATATATAATATATACAGCCCACTTACATTTCGACTTCTTCGTCCCTGTTTCGACCCGGGGACTGTAGGAATGACTTAAACTTGGGACATACCTATTCCAGCCCACGCAAAATAGCAATTAATCCCTTGCATTACCGGGGGCTGCTAGGTGTTTTAGCCTTCCTCCCTCCCGTCATTCACTCATCCCCTGCTCACACAATGAGGGCCCCGGTCCCCTTCTCTGAAGGAAGAAAATCAGTACAGCAATGTGTATGGTAATAATCTGTATTTACCTTTGCCTACGTGTTTAATACTAATCAATGAAATGTGAATACCCCTTTACTAATTAGCATTTGTATACTTTATGATGGTATCATTTTTAAATGTCCTTTTAAATTCTTTTTTTTAGGACATTGGGAGGCTTATGAGTTTAGTAGCAATTTTCAAAATTTGCAACAAAATTTGCAACACAGATTTTTATGAACCAATTTAATTCTGATGTGGCTTTGAGGGACCTGCATGTTAGACATCCCTTTAAATCAGTGAATATAAATAAAAATAAAAAAAACGTAAAGTATTCAAAACCATGTTTATGAAGTTTGTTTACCCTGTAATAAAACAGGATTTAACCCTGTACTGACAGCCACTCATTATAATACGGTTCTTAATATTTTTCCTCCAAGCCTTTCCATATACATAGACATATAAGGGCATTTTTTGCAAGTACTAGATGTACTTTTTAATGATTCCATCAACCATGCAATAGAATATACTGAAAACTGGAAAAAAATCTAAGTGGGTTGAGAAGTGAAAAAAATGTAATTGCACCATTTTTTTATTTTTTTTTTGCTGTGGCTTTGTTTTTACAGTGTTCACTCTTCAGTATAAAGGATATGATATCCATATTCTGCAGGTTGATACGATTCTAGCAACACCAAAGATGTAGGGTTTTCTTTGTTTGCCTGGTGCATGAAGTAATAGAAAGTAAAGCATGGCGGCTATGACAGCCTTTATTAGACTTCCAGTTGCCATGAGAACTAATCGGTACCCCACAATTTGACCATTTTTGAAATATCAAACCTTATGAAGTCCATCTAGTTTTGTCATGTGCATTTTAGTCCCAGAGATGTTTCATGTTTTTTTAACAATGAAGAAAAAAAGGCAATACAGCTGTTATTTGTTTTTCATTTTTACATCCCTCCCATGCATTGTAAATGGCATGTTTACTATATGGGTTTATACAACCAGAACAATAAAATTAATATGTATTTTTATGTTTTACTATTTTCCCACAATAAAAATTATTTTTTTAAAATGTGTTTTTTATGTTGCCATATTCTGAGAACTATAACTTTTTATTTTTCTGTTTAATGAGCTGGGCACGGGCTTGTTTTCTGCAGTATGCAGAAGAAATTACAGGTTAAGTTTACTATGTAGGTGGATATGATTACAACAATAACCAATTAGTTTTTTTTAATGTTGTAATACATTTATATAATAAAAAACTTAAAAAAATTATTATTATTATATTCTGCCATAATTTTATTTTTTATTTCAATGTTGATTGGGCTATTTAACCCCTTCAGGACCCGTTTTTTTTTTTTTTTTTTTTTGACACGTTCGTTTTTCCCTCCTCGCCTTCTGAAAGCCATAACTTTTTTATTTTTCCACCTACATAGACACATGAGGGCTTTTATTTTGCGGGACAAGATGTACTTTCTAATGGTGTTATTCACTATACTATAGAATATACTGGGAAACTGCAAAAAAATTCCAAGTGGGACGAATTGTGAAAAAAACGTATTTTCGCCATGTTTCTGTGTGATTTGCTTTTACGGCGTTCAATCTTCGGTAAATATAATGTGTTATCAGTATTCTACAGGTTGTTACACATCTGGCAATACCACACATGTAGGGTTTCCGTTATGTTTTGGTACCGTAAAAAAATTCCAAACATTTTCTATTTTTGCCATTTGCGGCGCCAGCTTGTGCGACCAATAACTTTTTTGTACTAACACCTACGGACGTCAGTGAGTGTGCATTTTTTGCGGGCTGAAGTGTAATTTTTATCGCTAGTAGTTTGGAATACATGCGACTTTTTTGATCATTTTTGTTCCATTTTTTGAGTGACGTAAAATGACCAAAAAACGCAATTTTGGCGTTTGGAATTTTTTTTCTTCTACGGTGTTCAGCGTACGGGATAAATGATGTTATATTTTTATGATTTTATTTATAAAATGGGGAAAGGGGGGTGATTTGAACTTTTAACACTTTTTTTTTTTTTTTGTACTTTAAAACTTTATATATATATTTTTTTTTACTGTAACATTTAGTCCCCCTATGGTGCTTGACCACTAGGGGGCGCGATTGTTAATACAACCTAATGCATTGCATAGGCAATGCATTATGGTGTACAAAGATGGCGGTTTTCCCACTTCCTGTCTGCGGACGGAAGTGGGGCAAACCGGCCAGGGTAAGTGACGGAAGCCTTCACAAGGCTCTCCACCACCATGCTCGGTCGTAGGATCGGCGCGGTGCCGATGACCGTACCGATTGGTGTGCGGCACCGATCGGCGTTCATTCAGACGCCGCGGCCATCTTTGCCGCGGTGTCTGATGGGTGTTAGCTGCGATTCGCCGCTAACACCCGGCGGCTGTGCGGGGGGGGGGGGGTCGCGGAGCGATCCCCCTGCAAAGCCCCTTAGCGGCCCTGGGACGTACTCATACGCCCAGGGTCGTGAAGGGGTTAAAAGCTTTGTTTTGAGATATGTAACAGTTTTATTGCTACCAGTTTGGTTTTAATATGACTTATTCATTATTTTTAATTTAATTTTATGTGCAGTGGGCTGGACAAAAAACACCTTGCATGCTTTAAGGAAAGAATGCTTATGAATTTAACTTTATTTTGTTTTTGATTTATTTTTTATGTTTTAATTTCTTGTACCACTCAGAGACTAAAATAAGAGATTGCTTGATCGTTGTTATTATTAACTTGCTGTCAATCAGCATGTAGGACCCGGCCTCCAGAAAGATCGGAGGCTGTTGTCTGGTGTCTGGCTATCATGACAACCTTTGGTTCCCTAATGTCAAACCCCTTACATGTTAAAGTTGCTATATATCTAAGCGGTCAAATGTCTGTAATCAGATTAATCTCCAGTCCAAGTCATTAGAGAAGAACCACAGCTGTGTGTTACAGCCATTCTTCTTTGGTGGTCTTGCAAGCAAAGCCTCTGGGCCTGCACGTTCACCATGACATACAGATAGGTCATGTTGCAGAAAGTACATGCCACCCATAACGTACATACACATTAAGGGTGACATGTCAGAAAAGAGGCGCCTCCACACCAGTTATAAGGTGCATTAAATGAGTGTATAATGCGCATGAATGAAAGAACCTGTCAAAACTCTGGCATGTAGTATACTTTGCATAGTAAAATTGATGTGCCTAATCTTTTAACATAGCATAATTTAGGTGCATAGCATATCATTGCTGGTCTATTTTAGAGCCATTCAAATGTGTCATGCCTGGCATATAATGCACCTAGTTTTGGTGTACTACAGTTCATTTATATAGAGAATAGGGCGTCAACAGTTTTTTGGAACAAAATACATGTCGCCCTAAGTGTCGGATTAGGGGTTAAGTTTCTCCTGGGGGTTGTAACAACATTTTGTCTTGCTGCATTCAACACATTTATTTTTTTAAATGTCATCACTACAGCTTCATTTAAGATTATTATTATTTTTTTTTTTTCTGGATAAATTGTACTTTTCGGGGTACCCAAAACTTGTTGATTAACCTCTGCAGTTCTGCCACTGTTTTATATTTATTATTATTATTTTGTATCAGGTGAGATTAATTACATTCATTTGGCTGTACTGGAATTGTGCAACAACAACAAGTGTTTAATATACGTTCAGTTTCGTATTTGTTTTATTGTAAAAGGGGGCTTACCACTTTTATTTTTGCAACTGTTTTTATAGTACATTTAAATACATCTGTAATTGGACTAGAGCTATGGGAGGAGAGACAAAAGGCGCAGCGGTATCATGAAATGTATCTAGTAAGAGATCCAGCAACACTTAGGACAACATGTATGAACTAGACATGACAGTTCTAAATAGCTATAGAACACTGCAGAATGTATGAACCTGTTCAACTGTGGTTCAAACATACAGGCGCATCGTAGGTGGAGCACAAGGTAGTCCTGGTGTGTAGCCTATCTGTGCCGCACAGTAGAAAAGTAGAAAAGACTCTATAGAATTCCTGACAGCTAGGGCCATGCTTACTTATATTAATTATCAAACTATATTAAATAAAATAATTTCTCAAAAAAAAATATATATATATAGAATGATATAATATAAAATTATTGTCTAATTGAAGAATATAAAATTAGATTAATTTTAAATACATTTTATATGAGATAATTTAATATTTTTGAGATATAACATAATTTTATATTAATTTTATATGATAAAATGTATTATTACATTTATACATTTAATTTGATAATTATCATAATTTACTTTTTATTATTTTACTGATATAAGTTGAGAAATAAGGGACATTTGCCCTAAGAGCAAATCTAGTTCTATTATGATTACTCTGGATCAGGCAGACCACATTGAAATACAGTGAAGGAAATAATTATTTGATCCTTTGCTGATTCTGTAAGTTTGCCCACTGACAAAGACAGAACAGTCTATAATTTTAAGGGTAGGTGAATTTTAACATTGAGAGACATAATATCAAAAATAAAATTCAGAAAATCACAATATAAAAATTATATAAATTTATTTGCATTTTGCTGAGAGAAATAAGTATTTGATCCCCTACCAACCATTAAGGCTATGTTCACACAGTGTATTTGCAGGGCGTAATTACGCCCCGCAATTACGCCGTGTGGACGGGGCGGGAGTGGGGGTGGTACGGGGGGCGGCACCTCGCCGGCCCATAGATATTCATTACCAGTGGCGCGTATACGCCGCTAGTAATTCACATGTCACTTATCTCCCCACTCCGCGTATTCGCCGAGCAGGGAGAGGAGACGTAATCCATAGATCTCTATGAGAATGTGGATTACCGTAATGCTGGGCGTATTCCAGCCATAATTTGCGCACTCCGGTGCGTAATTACGGATTGAAATATGTCCCATTTTAAGCCGTGTGAACATAGCCTAAGAGTTATGGCTCCTACAGACCAGTTAGAAAATCCTAATCAACTCGTTTCCTGCATTAAAGACAGCTGTCTTAAACAGTTATCTTTATAAAAGACTTCTGTCCACAGACTCAAATAATCAGTCAGACTCTAACCTCTACAACATGGGCAAAACCAGCAAGTTTTCTAAGAATGTCAGAGACAAGATCATAGACCTGCACAAAGCTGGAATGGGCTACAAAACCATAAGTAAGACGCTTAGTGTTGAGCGATTACGTTGGCCATCGACATTGGTCGATGGTCGATAGTCGACCATCATCGACAAGATAGTCGATAGTGAGTGGTCGATTATGAGCGATGACCATTAAAGTCTATGGAAGAGCAACAACACCTTCATTCTTACACCCAAACAAGGCTGGAGAAGCTGGAATTAACATCCACAACAGTCAAATAGATACGTGCTACATCTTAGGCAACACACTTAGGTTATAAAAGCCACAGAAAAAAAAATCAACACACCATTCACTATCCCTGTCTTGGGCCACAGGGATGACCCTTAAACCTGCATCACCCCCAAATTAAAAAGTGCCAGAAGGCAGTATGATTTGAACCACCATTTTACTTTAACTGGACATTGAATATCCCTGTCCTGGTACGCAGCATGACCCCAAACCGATAACCCCAGATTTAAAAGTGACGGAAAAAAGGGGTCTTTCAACCACCATTTTAGTTGAACTGGACATTGACTATACATGTCCTGGCCACAGCATGAGCCCCAAACCTGCATGACCCCAGATTCAAAAATGCTGGGAAAAGGAGTCTTTCAACCACCATTTTAGTTTCAATGGACATTGACTATACCTGTCCTGGGCCACGCATGAGCCCCAAAACTGCATGACCCCCAGATTTAAAAAATGCCGGGGAAAAAGGAGTCTTTCAAACCAAACCCTTTTAGTTTCACTGGACATTGACTATACCTGTCCTGGCACAGCATGAGCCCCAAATCTGCATGACCCCAGATTAAAAAATGTCGGAAAAAAGGAGTTTTCAACCACCATTTTAGTTGAACTGGCATTGACTATACCTGTCCTGGACCGCATTATGACCATTAAACCTGTCTGACCCCAAATAACAAAGTGCCGGAAAAAGGATCTTTGAACCACCAAATTTTTGTTGAACTGGACATTAACTATATCTGTCCTGTACCGCAGTGACTGTACGCATGAAGACCAGGGACGAGTGCGCGAGAGCCGCGCCGTGCGGGGAGGAGGCGGAGAGCGCGTGAGTCCAGAAATAGGAGTCCCTTTCAACACCATTTTTAGTTTCACTGCATATACCTGTCCCTGACCTGGTAGCGCCTTGCCCCTCCGTATGAGTGCGACCAATTGAGCTTCACTTGAAATACGGTGGTTAACGCTCCTGTTCCACCGCGTGTCACCCTTTTTTCTTGCATTCTTTTTCTTAATTTTACTCAACGTGCTGGAGAAAATGTCCTCTGTCACTTTGTTCTCGTGTCCGTGCTCCATACTCCATGTCCTCTGAATAAACCTACATCTGTTTCAGTTCCTGTACCTCCGCTTGTTACAATTTAGAGATTTTTTTTACCAGCTATTTTTGTTACATGCAAGTTTTTTTAGTATTTAATTCCTAAAAACACATATTTAAAATAGGAGGAATCGCCACCTATGTCTTTGCTTCGTATTTTTTTAATTAGTATTAAAATGTTTTTGTCTCAATAAAGGGTTGATAGCTATGTTAAAGATCTTGACAAAAACAAGTCATTTTGCAATATGGTGTCCATTTACACAGTGTCACTACCAGTTTTTTTTTTTTACAGCACCATCGACCCTTGGCCCTCTCTTGACAATTGTGAAGAACAAATGTCTGTTAAAGCAACATTTTTTATAATAGGACCTGTATTATAGCTGCATTTCAAAGCAAAATGCCCCAAAAATTAATTGCATGACCCTTGAGCCAACTTGGACAATTGTGGAAAGAACTAATTCTGTTGAAACAACATTTTTTGTTATAATAGGACCTGTAGTATGCTGCATTTCAAACGCAAAATCCCCAAAAAATTCAAAGAATGACCCGTGAGCACTTGGACAATTGTGAAGAAAACAATCTGTCTTGTTGAGAACAACATTTTTTATTATAGGACCTGTAGTGTAAGCGGAATTTCAAAGCAAAATGCCCCCGAAAAAATTCAAGCATGACCCTTGAGCCACTTTGACATTTGTGAAGAACAATGCCTGTTAGAAACAACAGTTTTTTTAAATAGGACCTGTAGATTACTAACATTTCCAAAGCAGCATGACCCAAAAATTATTATAAAAATTGACTTATCAGCCACTGGTTAAAAATTGTGAGGAGAAATGCCACCTTTAAACCCACTTTTCTGTGCAAAGGACCAGGGCTTTTGCGGGTTCTCACGTTTACATGCCCCCCAAAAAATTAAAAAATTATGACTTCTCACCACTTTTTAAAAATTTTGTGAGGGGGAAAAGCCTTTAAAAGCCAAACTTTTCTTTCCAAAGGCCCCAAAAAATTATAGCGAATCCACAGCAAAAAATCCCCAAAAAACCATTGAAAATTTGCGACAAAACTTTTTACAGACTCCCACAGAAAAACCACAAAATAAACTTTTTGGGAAAAGGGAGAATAAAAAATTTGCAGTAAGAAATAAATCTTTTAAAAAAAAAACATTTTTAAGAGGACCATTTCTGTTTGAAGGGGAATGTGAAGTAGCCCGGAAACAATGGGTTTGACCTCGGGAAATTTGGGGGCCAAAAACATCATAAAGGATCCAGGGCCTGATTCATTTTGGGATGAAATCAAACATCCACATTATCGTGGAAAGCCGATCCGTTTGCTTTTAATGACTCTTCCACTGTGTTTGGGGGTCCGCTCAAAAAATGAAGCTGGTTTCGGGAAAGGGGAAAACACCTCAATGGCGGGGGCGACGTGCAGCTGGGCCTTTTCCGTCCATTTTTGGGATACCCAGAAGTCTTTTGGGGGCCCCGGAAACACATACAAAAAACATGGGTTTTTAAAAGATGCAGATAGTGGGCACCATGATCTTAAGTGGTTTTGGGTGTGTTGGATAGGTGCCCGTATTGCATCCCTTGGGGGAAGGGGGAAAAAAATAAAGATTGCCAGAGGTCACCCTTAGGTTTCTGCCCCCTTTGCCGGCTGCTGACGCTAGGGCCTACTTGGCGCCCCTACTGCTGTCACTTTTCCCCTGATTTTGGGGGCCCCCACCGTAAAATTTTGGGGGGAACGGGAAGCAAAAGGGCAACAAAATGCCCTCCAGTTGTTTTCAATCACAAGGTCTCCATTTCCTGCATTTTACTCTCTATTTGGGGTGGGTTGGGAAAAGGAAAAGTGCTGATTTTTTTTTTGTGGGGGGACCCGGGAGGGGGGGCCAAACCCAAAACTGTTTTTTAAATTTTGAGGGCCTTAATGTGAGGATCATTTTTGGGAAAGGAAATGGAGCATCCAAGAAACTCATGTAAAAATTTAGCCTTGTTTTTCCCACCTCGGGTCAAAAAGGGGGCCATACCCAAACCCTGATTTTCCTCATCTTCCTCCCCGCCTAAAAATTCGCGCCAACCCCTTTAAACGCAGGGCCCGGGTAACTTTGGGTTTTCCTGGGAATCCCCTCCTCCTCCTCCTCCGCTGCCTCCAGCCCCAAGCTTCAACACAGCCCTGATTTTGCCTGGATAATGACCCTGAAGCTAAATGCCCACCTTGCCCTACTCGGGAAACGGAAAACCAAGCCTAATGAAGACCATAAATTGTAAACTTTTGGGGCCCTTTGGGTTGGAAATTTGACGGGAGAGAGGCTCCGTGTCCGCTTCTGTTTTCATCTCCTCCTCCATCGCTGGGGGCCCTGTAGGTTTCAGAGGGGGTCCAACGATCGTTCCAGAACAAAAACCCCCACAAGGGCTCTTTCCCTGAAAAAAGGGCATTTTTTTCCCACTGACCTTTTTTGGTGGCTTTTTAAAAAACGGGCAAGGATGGGGGCAGAAGCTCTTTAAACCCGCCTCCACCTCGGTGGCTAAAACCCCCCGAGGGTCCGCCCCCGCTGCTTGTCAGGCCATGTGTCACTTCGTACTGCGTAATGGCATTGCGCTGCTGCCACAATCCCGGGGGCATGGGGAGGGGGGGAATTCCAGGGGTTTTCCCATGTCAAAAAATGAAGGTTAGGGGGAAAACCCGAGCTGCCCGCTGCAACGCAGCCAGGGGGGACGAAGGGGTGCGAACCCCGGGAAAAGTGCGAAATTTAGACTTCGACCTTCCCAGCAGGAAATCCAGCCCCCAGGTAGCTTTTTTAAAAATTTTCTGGAAAACAATTTTCTTTACATGGGGGCCAGGAAAGGGGGGATGTGCCCAAACCCCTTTAGCGTTTCTTAAGGGGGGGGCCATCAGATTTCGCCCTTTTTATCGCCACCCCCCGGGGGCCCTGGCACAAGGTTTTTTGGGCACCCAGCCAGCGCTGGGGTTTCCCCGTGCGGAGAGCCGTCCACACTCCTAAACATGTGGGGGGGGGAAAAAACCCGGTCCCAAGACAGATAAATTTCAACAGGGCCTGGTTTTTTCTTTTGGGCACGTTTTTCCACCAGGGGAAACCTTTGGGGGGGGAAAGACCCCTGCACCACCCCTGGGGTTTTGGGAAAAGCGGGCCCCGAGCCTAAAGAGCCCCCGTCACCCCAGAACATCCACCCAGCTCACCCATAAAGCTGCCCACAGAAAATATAGGGGTTTGGGCCCCTTGTTTTACAAAGTCCATGTGTGGGTGGTGAGAGGGAACTTTTTCCGGGCCCAAAATTTCAAAACAACGCGCTTAAAAATTTTAAATGACAGGGTGGCCCCCCCAAAGGGCGGGGACGGCTTTTCTGGAAAAGGGAAATCCCGCTGGGCATCGGTTTTGGGGGGGCAGGAAAGGGCCTTTGAAAAGGCGGAACCCATCGGTCCACCAGAGGGAAAGGGCAACTTTTCCAAAGGGCCAAACCGGGCAATGCCAAAAATTCAGGTTTTTGGGGCTTTGGGATTTTTTGGGGTTTAAAAGGGTTTTTTCTTCTGCTCCCAAACCGGGAAAAGCGGGAAGGGGCTGTTGCTAGACGGGGGGGGGGGGGGGGCCAAATTTGTAGCGTGCGGGGTCATAAACTGGGGGAAGAAAAGGGTAGGAGGGGGTCTCGGGGGGGTTTGCGGGGGGACTGGGGCGAGGGTGGAGGTTTAAAGCGGGCTGACCCCCTGATCATGACTCTGAGAGAAGGGGCGCTGGGGAAAAGCTTGGGGGTGGCGGGGGAGGGCGGAGAAAGGGGGGTTGACATGGTTGGAGCCCGGCTGGGTCGGGCCTTTGTTGGAAAAGTGTTGCCTCCTTTTCAACTCTTTCATTCGCTGCAGTGACAACATTTTGGGGGGTTAACCACCTGAGGTACTTGCCTCTACTTATGCCTTTTAAAGGGCAAAGGGGGAACATATAAAACACCCCTTGATGAATCAAGGTTTTGGCTCAAAAAAGGGCCCCCGGTTTAGGGGGGGATTTTCCGGGGACCTTTTTTACAGGGGAAAAACAGGAGGGGGGTTTTGGCTGACCGGGGGCTGGGGATAATATCACGGACTTTTTGTGACCGCCCTCCCCTTTTTGAGGGGGAAACCCCTACTGACATTACCCCTTCACCCCCCCCTCCTCTTTCCAGTATGAAGCGCTCGCAACAAATTTCTCCCGCGGGGCCCCGGGTTTTGAATTCCGAAATTTCCGTAAATAATCATCATAAACCCACAGGGACTTCGTCGTCCTGACTTTCTGCTCCAGGGGGTTGCGGGCTAAAAACAAGGGGGACTGAAAGGGTTTTGCCGGGGACACCCCGGGGTTTTTTTTGCCGTTGCCCGGGCTTCCTTCCCACCTCTGTTTGGCCCATCAGAAAATTTGGGGTCAGGCAGAGAAAATCATCCCTTTTGGGCCCTTTTGATCTTTTTTAACATCCTTCAGAACCCAACCGCATTTTGTCATCAAAGGGTTTCAGAAAAGGATTACCCAATTTGGTGGGAAAAAAACCAGTTGAAAATTTGGGGCCCAAACTTCATTTTTTGGGACGGATTGCTGGTAAATTCTGATGAGGGTTTTTTTTGTGGCCCGTGACGGGGAGGACGGGGAGGTAAGATGTGGATCCCAGGTTGCATTAACCACTGAAGGAAGATTGGCACGCTTTTCCCGTTACTGAATTTCACGGGGGCCCTAAACCCCGCAAGACAGCCTGAGGGTTCGCAACTGACGATCCGCGGGGCCATGCTGTTGTCGCCAGCACTGAAGGAGCACCTTCTCTCAACCTCTACCTCCTTTCCCCTCCCCCCCTCATTGTCCGCTTATCACCTAAATTTCGCTCCATTTTTCAGAAATATAAAAATTTTGAAAAAGGGTTTTGGAAGGGGGTTTTGGGAAAAATTTTCTATTAAAAAGACGGAAAAACACAACTATTCTCAAACCCCAAATCAAACAAAATTGCGGATTTTAAATTTAACTGCAAGGTGGGTCTATCAACAAATCTGGACTGGCAAAAAGTCAAAAAACACGTTTCTAAAGTATTTGGGTAATAAAAGGTATTTTTTGGCACAATCAATTCACCTGTGGTAACTACACAATTGCTGGGTTCAAATTTAACTGAAGGTGGCTCTATCAACATATCTGGAAAAGGGGGAAATGTGCAAAAAACACGTACTGTAAGTATTCAATAATAAAAGGTATTTTTTTTGGGACCAGAATTCACCTGTGGAACTACACAAATTTTTGGATTCAAATTAAACTGCAAAGGGGGCTCTATTCAAATCTGGACTGGGGAAAAGTGCAAAAAAAAATGTACGTAATTTATTCGGGGTAATAAAGGGGGATTTTTTGCCACCTTTCAATTCACCTGTGGGGACTACTAAATTCGATTCACATTTAAGTGAAGGGGCCCCAATGAACAAACTGTAGTGTGCCAAAAAAAAAAAAACGATCGAAATTTATTTGGATAATACAATATTTTTTGCACCTTTAATTTACCCTTTGGGGACTACAAAATTGCAATATTCACTTTTAATGCAAGGTGCCCCAATAACAACTGTAGGCCCCCAAGTCAAAAAAATGATCTGAATGTATTTGGATAAAAAAAAAAGGGATTTTTGGACCCATCAATTCCCCCTTGGTAACTACACAATTTCTGGATTCAAATTTTAAAGCAAGGGGGCTCTATAACAAAAACTGGACTGGGGAAAGGCAAAAAACATTACGTAAGTATTCGGTAATAAAAAGGTATTTTTTTGGGACCTATCAATTCCTTGTGGGGAACTACACAATTTTTTGGGTTCAAATTTAACTGCAAAGGGGGCTCTATCAACAAATTGGGCTGGGGAAAAGGCAAAAAAAAACGTATCTGTAAGATTCGGAAATAAAAGGGATTGTTTGGACCTATCAATTCACCCGTGGGAAAAAACACAATTGCTGGGTTCAAATTAACTGCAAGGTGGCTTATCAAAAAATCTGGGGCCGGCAAAATTTCAAAAAAATATCTGTAATATTCGGGTAATAAAAGGGAATTTTGGCACCTTTCAATTTTACCCGGGTACTAAAAATTGCTGCATTCACATTTAACTCAAGGGGCCTCAAATAAACAAATCTGGACTGGGGAAAAGTCAAAAAACACGTACTGTAATTATTTGGATAATACAAAAGGGATTTTTTGGGACCTATTAAAACCTGGGGCTGACTACAAAATTGCTGGTTTTAAATTTTAAACGAAATTTGGATATAGGGAAAAAAGGGTGGAATGGGCAAAATTGAAAATGAAACCAAATCTGAAATGTATACTAAATTATTAAAGTGGATTTTCCCCCACCTAAAAAGGGGGACCTGCGTTACAAAGAAAAAAAGGGTGTATCCAAATAAAATTTAAGGCTGCCCATTATCCGGGAAAATTTAAATAAAAAATTTTTAATAATAAACTTTTGGCAGTGCAATGTCTACATTTAAGTTTTTGGTGAACTTTTCCAGTTTTAAATTTGGGTTAGGGGGCTTTGGTCTGTGTTCGCCGTGGACCACCCCCCCCCCCCGTCTCCCTCCTGTGACTTTACAGGGGTTTGTTTGGCTTTTTTAAAAAATTTCTCTACCTAACTACTTAAATTTTCCCAATCTCTAATCAAACTAAGTTGAAAGGACCCACAGCAAAACATAGAGCTTTCTCTGTGAAAAAAATAGATTAATTTCGTGACTTTTTTTGGACACAAGAAAGGTGCACGTCCTTTCTCTGAGACGCTGAAAGACACTGGGGCTAAAAGGGGAAGGGCTGTTCTTTTAAAAACCCGGGGTCATTGTTTTTTTCCCGGCCAATCGCCCCCCAATCCCAGCCCATGACCGCACACCATCTCCCCCCGCTTATTCTGAAAGGGTGTTTTGCGGGGCCGCCAAAATGACGGGAAAAGGGGCCGAAAAGGGCGCATTTAAAAAAATGAGGGCACAGATTTAAACCCTTTAAAATTATCGCAGATCAAAAAATTTTCGACCCAACATAAAACGTGCCGATTTTCAACTTTGCCCGATAATAATCGCTAAACATTTACCTTAGCTTTTTAACTCAACTTGCCATGTTTGGAGGAAAAAAATGGCTTTAGACCCAAAGAACCCCGTCTCCACTTTTTAAAGCATTATTTTTTGGGGGATTTTTCTCTGCAAAGGGGCCCACGGGAAAAATTTCACTGCATCAAGGGGAGAATGGATGGAGCCATGTCCCGGGAAAATCCTGATACAAACCCTTCCCTCCGCCCAAACCCTTAAAAATGGGTTGCGGCTGGGGTCTCCACAAAACAGTTCCCCCAAAAAATACAGTCAAGGGGTACCCAAAAGGGTGGGGCAAAAAAAAGACATTTAAAGGGGAGTTGGGCCAAAACCAGTTTTCCAGACCTTTAAACCCAAAAAAAAATTAAGGGGGAGGTTTAATTTCCCCCAAATTTGGGCCCCCCGACAGCCCCCAAAAAACTTAAAGATTTAGAAATGATCTGCACCCGGGGATTTGGGTAAAAATTCCTCCGGGCATATGCACAAACCTCATCATCAACTACAAAAAAGCCTGACGGGGGCTTGCCCAAATAGGGTTTTGCCCCAATATTTTAATCTGGAAATTGCTAAGTGATCCAAAAACATATTTTTCACTGCAAAACACAAATACATTTAATAGTTTATACAAAAGTGATTTTCTGGTTTTTTTTTTTTTTTTTATATTTCTGTCCTCAATGTTTTAAAAATTTAAAGTACCCTTAAAAATTTTAAAACTGTTTAAAGTCTTTGTCAGGGGGGAAAAATTACAAAAATCAGAAGGGATCAAATAATTTTTTTTCTTCCTTTTAAATCTGCCCGTTTCATCGTAATGTGCTAGTTTTGCCCGGGCCCAAATTTTAAAAATGGTCTAATAGTGCCCAATGTTTGGGGAGGGCCCCGAACACCCAAAAAGCCCCCACAAAGTGTTGGGTTTTGGCGGGAAAAGTGCAACAAACATATTTGTTTTGAAGGCCCTACATCGGGGAAAATTTTCAACAATAACTTTTGCTGCATTCTCCCATCCCCCAACACTTACTGCCCACCTGGAGAAAGATGTGACTTCTTCCCGGCGCTTACGCAACATGGAAAACAGAGGTGCATGGTTTCCCGGGAAAGAGTGTTTTAAAATGAAAAGCTTGGGGCCCAAGGGATACTTCTAAAAACCCACATAAGTGGGCACACAGTAAGCCCCACTTAAAAGCTGGGGTATAAAGCGGGTGAAAATCCCCTAATGCTTTGGGGCCCCCATGCAAAGCTTTAAAAAATTTAAAAGGTAGTGTCAAAATAAAGTTCAAATAAACCCTAGGATTTGAGTCAAACTATGCATGTACAAATACAAACCTGACCTCTACATCTTTGAGAAAATTAACCTACTTTTTTGGGCAAAAAAACTTTTGAGGCTTTTAAAAAATTTAAAACTTTTTTTAACAAATTTTTTTTTACCAACCCTTTCCGAGTACCTCTAAGAAAGAAAAATAATACATATAAAACTCTGTTTGTAAGAGGTTCACTTTTGGATTCATGCATCTTTATTAAAGTTTGTAAACTCTGTAAGGCAGTGTTCACACGGCTTATTCAAGCCGTAATTGCGGGACAGATTTCGCCCGCAGTTACGGCTTGAATAAGGGGCGGGGGCGGGGCGGGGCGGGGGCGCTGCGCGCCGGCCCCATCGACACTGCCTTCTTCTCGGCGCGTACGCGCCGTAAATAATGTGCATGTCACTTTCTCCCCCCGCGGCGGATTCGCTGAGCGGGGAGGAGTGACGGAATCCACAGTTCTCTGTGAGAACTGTGGATTACCGTAATGACAGGGACGGATTGGAGCCGTACTGCAGCGCAAATATGACGCGCAGTACGGCTCCAATCAGCACCCAAATAAGCCGTGTGAACGAGGCCTAACCAATTAAACATTTAACAGTAGTCAAACCTCCTAGTACTAACACTTATCAATAACTTTTAACTGAACTTTCAGCAATAATAGAAGTTTTAGTGGTAGATTGTGCAGCCATCAAGATATTAGGTGGCATATCCTAAGTAAGGCCAACAATTGGAAGAAAAATAATCTCAAATCAGAATCCTCAAGGCTAGTACAAAATGTAGCTTATATACAAGTACAATTGAAATCACAAGATAATTTACCTTGTTTGTGAAACTAAGTGGAAGACTCCTCTTGTTGCCCAAAAGAACCAATTAGAGCTCAACTTCAATTTCTTTTACTGCTCTGAATAGCTAAAGCTGCTCTCTTATTGGTTACTAAGGGCAACAAGGACAGTCTTATAATACATGTAATAAGGTTTCTAGTACACACTGGGCCTAATTTATGAAAACTGTCTAAGCATAAGATCTACATGCTAAGCACTCTAAGATTAAGATAAATCACAAGGATAATATAAAAATAAAACAACAACAATCATACTTTTATAGCATTAACTTGCAGTTCAAGATGCTTGAAGTGAAAGGAGGCCATGATTGTTTCTAAATTTTTCAGAAGTCATCTCAGCATCTTGACCATGGAAGAAATGTAAGCAAGTCCTCTGCTTTCATTGGCATGGGAAGATATGGTAGCTTTATTAATGTGGATCATCCCTAGGTGAACTGGATATTGAATATTATTATTATTTATTTTTAAATGCCATTAATTCCAGGATTTTGTACATTCAAAGCTGGGTTACATACATATGTCAAACAGGGCAGACTAGCAACAATAAAAACTGGAAAAAAGGGAAAGAAGACCCTGCCTGCAAAGGCTTACAATCTACAATTGTACTGTAAATGTGAATGCACTCCTGACCCTGTAAATAGGGGTTTCTCAGCACTTTCTTTCTTTTGTTTATAGTGTTTATTTTAGAAAGTTGTGATGTGCATATCAAAGGAAAAACTTGGATGCAGATATCCTATATGGACTAGTGGTGTTTTGTGCCAGGGGTGCCTATCTAGCAAATAAAAAATACTCACACAGCTCCATAAAGGTAAAGAGGTTTTGACTGTCAGTAACATAAAAACATGATTTTTTTTAATGACAATTATGGTTGTGAGGAAGGGCTGCAGAAAAGACATGGCATAAAAAACGGGGTAGCAAATCTGGCAACAGCCCCGTGCAGCAAAAGTTTACTACAGTTAATAGATGCATTGTTGAAAATAATATCTCATTTTTTTCTAAACATTTTTATTCATGTAATGCTGTGCTTGGTATTTACTACTAAAGAGATTAGCTAAAAATTGGCCCAGAAGTTCTCCGGGAGAAGTTGCATGAGCAGATACTCCATGTGTACATTCAATATTAAAAGATAGGGAATTATGAGCATTAGGAAATGAATGTGTAAGCCATTTTTCCATAAATTCAAATAGGTTCTGGCTGTCAGATCATTCTGAACCTAGTATGTGTAAGTTGTTTCTACAATGAAAGTTTTTTTAGGTTCTCCCCTCTTTGCATCCACAATTTTCTTAAGCTCTAATGCTTTGAGAGACGTAGTGGAGTCTTCCAGGTTTGGAAATTAGTGCTGTATTTCTCTAATCGGACCTCTTTGTTTTGAAAGTCATGACACAAAATACCAACATCAGTTTTGACCTCCCCTATTTTCCTAATCAATAGGGTGATATTCAGATGCATCACTTCTAATAGTTGTGTATATATAGTTGTATATATATGAGAGAGAGAAACTTCAGGGACCCCAGTAAATAAAAAAATTAAAAAAACAAATATATATGCCCACCTATCTCCGGTCCCTGGTTCTAACGCTGTCACTCCTTGATTATTGATCGAAAGTGAACAGCTCCGAATGGTGATATAGGTGGAGGCACGTGACTGCTGTAGCCAATCAGTGTCTGCAGCGGTGATGTGCATTTTCAAAAGTAGCAGAATGTAAACAGAATACCAGGGAGAGCCAGCAATGGAAATAGAGACTGGGAGAATTTGAGTTTAAGCTTTATTTCTTTATTTTATCTAATGGGGCTCTTAAAGCATAATATTTTTTTATGACATGGACAACACCTTTAAGTCTCAGAGACATTTTAGACTGTAGGTCCTCTTGCAAACTCTTTGAGGAGGTCTCTATACCACAGAGTCCTAAATCATATTTATACTAGTAACTTTGCAGATTCCCCACTTATAAATGAATACAGTAAAGTTGGTATGATTGCAGAATATATAACACTTTGACAATTTGTAGATGTGATCTTTTCCAGATGCATTCCAGATGAATTCAGGGTAGGTCTTGAGTTGAGCTCCTCCAGACCAGTAGTTTTATATCTAATTGCCATTATGTGTCTTAAAATAGCTGAATTTGATCAAAAGTCAAAAGCGAACAACAGTGATCGAATTACTAGAAGCAGTGGACCAAATTTCCAGAAAGTATGTAAAAAAAAGGTTAAAATATATTGTTATAGCCTAAAACCTCTCTTACTGACTCCCTTGGTATAAACATCTTGAGCTTTCTGGAGAAAGCAGCTGTAGAGCATGATGTGGTCCTTGCAGAAGGAAAGCAGATAGCCTCTGAAATCTGGTCCTGCAATTCATCCACCACCAATCACTAGATGTACATAAGATTATCGGTGGTGCACTGATTTCACAGTCAGGTATTGTCACTGGTCTGACACACTACTGAATGGGGTGGATAAACAGGCATTTGTGGTCTGGCCTGGAACATACCGGGAACTATTTAGGGAATTGGTGGTACTTTGTTCTGGTCCCAATGACCCAACAATGCACAATGTGACATGAATGAGACTACCAGAGGTACTTTCTAACTCTGTTCATAGACTGGAAAGGTTCCTCAGCACTTTTTGCCTCAAATTTAGAACGTTCAGTGGAGAGTGCTGATCTTATTCAGAATTGTGCTTTAAAATTAGACAAAGCTGAGCCCTGACTAAATGATTGTATATGTGATGCTAACATTTTCAAAACCTCAAAAATGTTCTAGCTATTTGGAAAGTTACACTTTGCAGTTGGTAATATTTGAATATCATTTTTTTTTGTACAAACTACTAAAATAGTTTCGGTTGTTAAAACTTAAATTTATAACTTCACTATAAAAATGTTATTAGATTTTACTAACTTCTGTGATGATAGCTGATACAGCACAATTCTCGGGACCTTCCCATAAAATTTTTGTAGTTTGAGATACGGGAATTTTTTGCCGAGAAAGGGAGTCTTAACTAACTTTATTACACTGTGTAATGCACTCTAGAAAGAATCTTTAGTATTAAATCGAATAGCAGGCCAATCCCAAAAATGATCCAGCCCTCCTTGACTGATACAATGTAATCAAAATTTAACATGTTTTTTTTTTAAAAAACATCTTCCAACATGGTATAAAATTGTCCTGCTTCCTTCAGTTTATGTCTATAAAATTAATTTGAATCTATACATTAAATCCTTTTTTTTGATAACTGAAAAAATAAATAAGTTATTTCAGCCCAAAAGACACACCTATTTTTTTGAGGGGGGAATGTAAAAAAAAAAATGTAAGCAAAAAGTGCGGGCTGAAGGTAGTTTTTATTGCTCCCTTTTTGAGGTTAGAGTTATTTTTTGACACTTTAATTCAATTTTTTTGGAAATAAAAAAAGGGACCAAAAAAAACACAATTTGGATCTGGTTATTTTTTTTGTATGGTATAAGCAACGGGAAAAATGTGTTATTTTTAAAATAAAAGGGGACTTTTACGGGGTGTGCAAAAAACAATTTTTTTGTAATTTTGTTGTTACAGTGCCTTGTGAAGTTTTTTTCCCCCCTTGAACTTTTCAACCTTTTGCCACAATTCGGGTTAAAAAATAAAATTACAAATTTTTATTTTTTTTTGTGGGGAATAAACAGTGGGACCAATTGTAAGGGGAACGAAAATTTTTGTATTTTTTAAACTTTTTAAAAAAAAAAAAAAAAAAGGGGGGCGTGCAAAAATTTTTGGCCCCTTAAAGTTAATATTTGTAGCGCCACCTTTTTGCTGCGATTACGCTGCAAGTCCTTGGGGGTAGTCTCTATCTTTTTGCACTCGAGAGATGAAATTCTTGCCCTTTTCTTCCTTGGAAAACAGCCCCGAGCTCAGTGGGGTTTGGGGATGGAGGGGTTTTGTGAACAGCGTTTTCAGCTTTTTCCCGCGATTCTCGATTGGTTTCGGGGTTTGGCTTGAATTGGCCTTCTAATCCGGATATGTTTTTTTGAAAACCCATTCCATTGTAGATTTTGTTTTTTTTTGGGATTTTTTTTTGTTGGAGGAAAACCCCGTCCCATTTTCAGGTCTTTTGCAGCCCCAACGGTTTTTCTTCCAAAAAAAGGCCTGTATTTGGCCCCCCAAATCTTCCCCATAAATTTTAACCTCTTCCCTGCCCCTGCGAGAAAAGCAGGCCCAAACCATGATACTCCCACACCTGTTTGACAGTGGGGATGGTGTGTTCAGGTTTTGGCTGTGTTTCTTTTACCCCCAACATATGTTTTTAGTTTGAGCGATTACGTTGGCCACCCAATCGGTCGATGGTCGATAGTCGCCCTTTTCATCGACAAGATTGTGATAGTAGATTATAAAAAAAAAAATGGGCCCATTTAAAGTCTATGGGAGAGCAACAACCCCTTCTTTCTTACCCCCAAAAACAGGGTGGGAAGTGGAATTAAACTTTCACAACAGTCAAATGGATCGTGTTACTTTTAGGCAAAACTTAGGTTATAAAACCCACAGAAAAAAAAAACACACCATTCATACCTGTCTTGTCCACAGCTGCCCTTAAAACCTGCATCACCACAAATTAAAAAGTGCCAGAAGGCGTATGATTTGAACATCATTTTTATTTTAAAAGGGAATTAAATTCCCCTGTCTGGAAGCAGCATGACCCCCAACCTGCATGACCCCCAGATTTAAAAGTCCCGGAAAAAGGGTCTTTAACCACCATTTTAGTTTCACTGGACATTGACTATACATGTCCTGGGCCACGCTGCCCCCCAAAAACCTGCAGACCCCGATTCAAAAGTGCCGGGAAAAGGGTTTTCAACCCCATTTTAGTTTAAATGGACATTGCTTTACCTGTCCGGGGCCCAAGCATGAGCCCAAAACCTGCAGACCCCCCCCTTTTAAAAATGCCGGAAAAAGGAGTCTTTCAACCCCATTTTATTTAGGACATTGCTATATTGTCCGTCCCAAAGAATGACTTTAAAAAACCTGTCTGACCCAAAGAAAAAAAGTCCCAGGAAAAGGGGGGTCTTTAAACCCCCCATTTTAGTTGAATGGACTATACTGTCCTGTTGGGTAGGCTTCCCCCTCAATGAGTGCGGCCAAATTTGAGCTTATTGGAAATATGGGGGTTTTAAAAGTCCTGTTCCCCCCAAGTCCCCTTTTTTTGGCATTCTTTTTCTCTTTTTACTCAGCGTGCTGGAGGAAATTGTTTGTATTTGTTCTCTGTCCGGTCCATACTCCATGCCCTTTTAAAATTAACCTAATTGGTAATTTTTCCCTGTATCCTTGTACAATAGGGGAAATTTTTTTTCCCCAAGTTTTTTTTACATGAATTTTTTAAAGTATTTTAAATTCTAGAAAAACATTTTAAATGGGATGGAATCCCCCCCTGTCTTTGTTTCTTTTTTTTAATTGTATTAAGGGGTTGTCTAAATCAGGGATTGATAGCTTTGTTAAAGATCTTGAAAAAACAAGTCTTTTGAAAAATGGTCCTTAAAGTGCCCTCCCTTTTCCCTTTTTTCTGACAGCACCATCAACTTTGGCCCACTCTTGCAATTGTAAAAAAACAATGTCTGTTGAAAACCATTTTTTTTTTTTAATATGACCTGTAGTTTAGCTGCTTTAAAAGCAAAACCCCCCAAAAAATTCAAAGCAGACCTTTGACCCCTTTGGACAATTGTGAAGAACAAATGTCTGTTAGAAACAACATTTTTTTACAATAATAGAATATATCCTCACTGATTCGTAGTAAAGGATACAATATAGGAGGATTTAGCTAGAGCGCTTGAAAGAAAGACCGTTAAATTACAATGGGCTCTAGCTAAATCCTCCCATATTGTATCCTTTACTACGAATCAGTGAGGATTACCTTTATTTTTTCAGATTCCGGGCGTCCCCCCTGGGTACGTGCGGGGGGAAAGGGCCGGAGCTGGGGCCCAAGACGGGAGCATCTTAGCAAATCGAGCTGTAAAGGGAATAAAAGTACGCCAAAAGGCGAGTTTTTCTTTTTTGTCCCATTTATTTAAAATTTAAGGCAACCAGTTTTTGCTTTGTATTTCCAGCACCATACTTCATTGCGTTTAAAAATTAAAATTTTGGGGAAGAAATAAACGTTTCTTTTAAACAACAAATTTTTTATAATCGCCTGTAGTATAGCTGCATTTCAAAGCAAAAAAGCCCCCAAAAATTCAAAAAAATGACCCCCTTGAGCCACTTTGGACAATTGTGAAGAACAAATGGGCGTTAGAAAAAAAATTTTTTTTATAAAAACCCCCCCCTGTATTTCTGTTTCAAAGCAAACATGACCCAAAAAATTAAAAAATGACTTTCAGCCACTGTTTAAAATTGTGAGGGGAGAAATGCACTTAGAAGCCACATTTCTGTTCAAGGACATGATTTTTGCTGTATCTAAAGCAACTGACCCCAAAAATTATAATATGCTTTCAGCCACTATTAAAAATTGTGATGGAGAAAAGCCACTTGAAGCCACATTTCGGATTTAAAAAGGTATTTTGGCACCTTTCAATTCACCTGTGGGGAATACAAATTGCTGCATTCACATTTAAGGCAAAGGGGCCTCAATGAACAAAGTTTTAGTGCGCCAAAAATGAAAAAAAAAAACGTTCTGAAAGTTTTCGGTAATAAAGGGAAATTTTTTGGGTATCAATTCAACCCGGGGAACACACAATTGTGGATTCAAATTTAACTGCAAAATGGCTCTATCAACAAATCTGGACTCGGCAAAAGTGCAAAAAACACGTATCTGTAATGTATTCGGATAATAAAAGGTATTTTTTGCACTGTCAACCGTGCTGATACAAAATTTCTGGATTCTAATTTAACGAAAAATGGTTATGAACAAAAGGGGGATTGGGCAAAAAATTTAAAATTTAACACCTATTGAAAAGTATAATGATAAAATTTAAAATGGAGTTTTGCCCTAAAAAAAGAGACTGCAGTTAATAGAAAAGATGGTATCCTAAAATTTAAATTCAGGCTGCCCAATACAGGAAATATTTCAAGAAAACTGTTAATAATAAAGCTATTTCAGTGCAATGTTTTCATAAGTCTTGGTGAACTTTATAGTTTTTTTTTTGACTTGTCTGTGTTCGCCCGGGGGGCCCCCCCCCTGCTCCCCCACCGTGACTTTACAGCGGTAGATGCCCTTTAAAATTCTTAACAATACATAAAAACTTCCACTTAATCTAACTAAATTGTAAGGATCAAGTAAAGTAGAGTTTCTCTGTGAAAAAATAGTTAATTTCGCTGGGTGTTTGGACCAAGCAGAGGCCGTCCTTTGTCTGAGGCTGAGAGACACTGAGGCTGAACAGGAACGCTGTTCATGTAAAAACGGGTATGTGATTTTTCCAGCCATCGCAACCCTACCTATCCCAGTATGACGTGCCACATTCACCCTGCTTTTTGTAAGTGATTTCGGCCCCCCCCCAAAAAGGGGGGAAAAAAGGCCGAAAATGGCGCGATCTTAATAGATGATGCACGATTTTAAAACCTAAATTTTTCGCATGATCTCAAAATTTCGATCAAAAATAAAAACTGTGCCCATTTCAACTTTGTCGTAATAAACGCCAACATAATCGTTTTTTTATTTGGCCCCCAAAAGTTCAAATTTTTGGGTTTTATTGACCAAGCCCCTTTTTTTCACATGTTTTTGGGGTTTTCCCAGGTGGGGCTTGTGAAACTTTAAAAAAAGATTTTTTGGATATCTTTGGAAATGGCTTTTTTTTTGCCACTCTTCCAAAAAGGCCGATTTTTTTGCAAAGGACGATGATTGTTTTTTCTTGGACAGACTTCCCCCCCTCGTGTAGTTCTGCAGCTCTCCAGAGTGTCAAGGGGCCCCTTGGCTGCTCTCTGGGCCAGTCTTTCCTTGTTTGAGATGAAAAATTTTTGGAAATGGCCCGGTCTTGGGAGTTTTCAAAAGGTTGATTTTTCCTTCCTTTCAATTGACGCTTGTACGTGCATTAGGAATGTTGAAAGTTGGGAAATCTTTTTGTATCCAAACAGCTTTAACTTTTCCACAAAAGTATAACGGACCTGCCTGGTGGTTCCCTTTGGGTTTCTGATGCTCTTGCACTTTTAAACAGAACCCTGGATTACAGAGAGGTATTTATAGGAGACTTTTTTACACAAGGGGTTTATATTTATCATATCAGTCATTTAGGACAACATTGGATCATTCAGAGATCTCATGAACTTTGGAGTGTGTTTGCTGCACTGAAAGTAAAGGGCCGAATAATATTGCATGCCCACTTTTCATTTTTTTTTTTTTTACAAAGTTCAAAAAAAACAATAAATTTTCTTCCCTTCACAATTTTGTCCACTTATTGTTTATTTTTACAAAAAAGTTTAAATTTTATATCTTTTGTTTGAAGCCCGAATGTGAAAAGGTTTTAAAAAGGGCAAAGGGGGCCAAATATTTTCGCAAAGCACTGTTTTGCAGAAAAAAACGTATAGGCTTTCATGATTAAAGATATGTCATGGTTCATCTTTAAGTCTTAAGCATGCACTCTCCACAAATGTTAAAAAGAAGGGATCGTTCCCAAAAACTGACAGAATTTTGCTAGTCAGATCACACTGAAGTAGTTTTTGGTGCTTTGTTTGAATAATTGGAATATTTTCTACGATTTTACAGTCTCTGCAGGTAGAGCACAGACATGTCTAGATATGTCTAGGTGTGCCTAGTCTGTAACAATCCCACTAAAGTTTAGCAATTTTAATGAAATGCAAGGTATATTGTGGACAGTACATAGACAGTCTGAAAATGAAAAAAAAAAAATAAAATACTCAAACCGATTTTCAGAAAAAACGGTATGTGACAGGAAAATGTCTAGGTGTTTTTTTATCAGCAGATCAAATTATATAGGATATATTCAAAAGCTTTAAGGAGGCAAAATCTTTGTTGTCTATTGTCATTCTAAGTTCACTTTTTGTTGTACTTTTTGAAATGTTTCTATGAGCCTCCTGCAGTTCCACATGATCGATTTGATCAGAACAAGCTGCATAGTTATGTGTATCTTGCCACACAGGAAACATCTGTTTGTTGTGCCCAGGAGATCAGGTGAAAAGTTGTTTGGCTTTTACAAGGCAGCAACACCCCTTTGGTTATGTCTTCTGAGGCTTTAAAAATTAAATAGAAAAGACAGGAATACACTGAGACTGAGGATATGAAGGAGAAAGATAGACAAAGAACAGCAAAGGTTACTGCAGCTTATAGTTTTACAGGGCAAAGGGAAACAGATGTCAAGCATTAATTTCTCCAGCTTGACAACAAACAAAAGAGAGGCGATATGAACCACACCATAGGGAAATATCTGAAGATTTTGATCTTTTTATTGGCCCATACCATTCCTTTCATTTAATCTTAATAAGCAACGTTCTTCATTATAGATTGAGAAATATCAATAAAAACAATAGATGAGGGAAATATTGGATAAATGTAAATTGTAATGTGGATAGATGTAAGTAATATACTATCTTTATACATTTCATTTGAAGATATGATTTATTTATTAACCCTTTCTCGACATTGGACATACCCATGCAACTTGTGTGGGAAGCTGTGCCTGCTAATAGAAATATGGGTACCTCCAAATAATCGTGAGGGCTCACAAGCAGTGCCCAAATACTTGAAGCATGGAACCAGCCGGTTGTGCCTGATTAACGTGTTACATGTGGCGGTCAGTTGCGACCACAGAAACTTAGGGGAAGACAGATGGAAGGAGCTACCATGTCTCCATTGGCACCCCAGTGGTGTAATGTTGGGATGTCAAAGCCTTACATAGTAACCTTTAAGCCAAAAATAAAGACTTCCAGATTGTCTGGGATGTCAATATGCTAGGCCGTGCTCTGAGGACACAGCTGGGCACAGTAATTGAAAGTTAGGAATACATAATAGTACAGAAATGTACTGATATGTATTCTAACAGTGATCTACAGATTGTCCCTTATGGCGATAAGTAAAAAAATAATGTAAAAACATTAAAAAAAATTAAAAAAGTAAAACACTTATACACCGTCTGTCACATACAGCTCTGCAGTCCGTGCACCAGGCTGCAGATGCGCCCATACTCCTGATCCCTAGACTAATTTCCCATGTGCTGCATTTCATGGTTATGACCACCTGCTTCAGAAACCTACCAAGGCGGACAGGGTTGAGGCTAATCATGCCTCAAGGTTAACATGCTCAAGTTGCTCCTGCACTTTCTATGTCCTTTCCCGATTTTAAGACAAGTGAACCTGGTATGCTATAAACTCTGCTTACCTCTGATTTAACATATTCCCAACACATTCCACGTCTTCCCACTGAAACCCTTGACCCTCAACTGCTTTTCTTCAAAGCCAGTGTTACAGTCTACAAAAGTCAGTCAAGGCTACGAGGTGACAAGACTGGAGAGGGGAAGAAGTTCTAAGTTCATGGACTGGAAAGGCTATGGGTCAGAAAAGCAATCCTGGGAACCCCTTGAAAATATTAAATGGGTTTTCTCAGTACAAGCTTTCACAGTCATCTTCAGCTCTCTCTCTCTCTTACAGCTTCAAGTCAAACCTCAGGGGGGGTCCTCTCCTCCCGTAGGCGGGTCTTCCCTCACTGAAGACTGGTGACATTGTCATTCTGTGTAAGCAGTGGAAGGAAGCCCTCCTGCAATGGTCAGTTGTCAGGCCTGGAGAGCTGTCACCTCTCTCAACAAACTCCTTGTAACCAGAATACATGTATTGCTGTCAACAGCCTGAAATGATAAAACAAATGTGAGAAATGCACACTGCTCCCACCTCTGTTAGGAGGCAGGAGGTAGAGGGGGAGCAGAGGGTATAAGGCTTTATTATATGGGTGTGTTATATCTGGCAGCTAAAGAGTAATTTCCCAGATCCTTCACATAGAGCTATCACTTGGACAGAAGCATAGAGAGCTCAACCAGCCTTTATTACACAGCTCAGAGAAAGTGAAGGATAATAAGAACATAGAAACAGACACAGCACACAGAAAGCCCAACTTAGTTGTTTTCTCACATAGGCTCTAGAGGGAAAATGCAGGCAAGCCAATCCGAACAAGAGAGGGTATAATCACACATAGGGGGCATGTCCTCACCATGGTTGAACTACATATCAGGCAGTTCAATCACAGCAAAGGGGT
Source organism: Phyllomedusa bahiana (assembly GCA_025379985.1). NCBI lineage: Eukaryota > Metazoa > Chordata > Amphibia > Anura > Hylidae > Phyllomedusa > Phyllomedusa bahiana. Next base: position 50,137 of record JAODAL010014713.1, read on the forward strand.
TGTGTCCCGACCAGGCTTCAGATTTAGCTTTAGACAGTCACAGATGAGCTCATAGCTGCTATACTAAATTATTAAGGTAATACAAACCAATTGCAAAATTGCTTATTTTTACTGTCCCCATCATTATATATATGATCTTTGTAGCGAGAAAACCTCTAACACCCTCCAATTATAGATGGGCAATCGATTCAAAACGAGTGAATTTACGTTTAGAATTTCATGGAAAACTTACCGAGGTTCGGAACTAAGTCCGAACTTTGGGGTACTTCGGGTGAACTAAGTGTGCTTTTGATTGATAAAATGGCTGCGAGGCACATGGCTCTACATGGGTGAAAGCACTCTGGAGGAAGAAGGGCATAGCCCTCATGACATGTGCAGAGATGAAGCCAACATAAGAACCGGTCGGGAAATTTGTGAACGTCACCGCACTATATAATGACCGAGCGCAGCCGCTGGGGCTTGCACGACTCCTCTCACTGTACTGACAGGGAAGGTGCTGCTGCGGCGTGATATGCGCTTTCTGAAGAACTGATTATTTACACAGCGATTTTTAGTGGGTGTCTCAGCTTGAGTCCCTCAGAGACTGTTCTCTGAAAGTCTATTTCCTGATTTTGTTGGGGGTAATGCATCTGAAATCCAGTGTGCGTCCTACTGCAGCTGCATATACATTCAATATCAAGTGGATCTTAAGCCAGTGTCCTGTTTGTATACAATTAAAAGAAAACAGCGTTTTTACAATACAAATACCACTTCATTTTTGGTGCTCAATCTATTGCCGCAATTTACATCCAGGGTTTAATAAGCTTTGTTTGTGCTGGTGTGTGGACAAAAATAAACCGTCTTTTTTCATTCGCCAATATAATATAATTTTTTGGTATCCTAATTCACACAAGCAAAGTAATTACAAATTTATCTCTTGTTTATGTGTTCGTAAGAAAATACGCCATTGAAACACCTACAAAGCTACTAGTTTGTGGTGGCTCAATTCGTATTGCTCCAATTTACATCCAGGGGTTAAATTAAGCGTTGTTTGCTGGTGTGCTGACAAAAAAATAAGACGTCTTTTCAACGCCAAAAATATATATTTTTTTTGGTAGCCAAAATTCCACAAGCAAAGGTTAATTACAATATAAATCTCTTTGTTGTGTTGCGTAGAAAATACAAAACCATTATAACACGCTACAAAGCTACATAGTTAGTGGGGCTCAATACAATTGCGCATAAATACATCCAGGGTGGTTAATTAAGCATATGTATTTGCTGTGTGCCTTACAAAAATTAAAGCCGACTTTTTCAACTCCAAAATATATATTTTTTTTTTGGTACCTAATTCACAAGCAAAGGTTTTTTTTTTTTTTAATTACACAATTTTATCTCTGTTGTGTGGCGAAGAAAATACGCCATGAGTAAAACACGCTACAGAAGCTACTAGTTTGATGGTGGCTCGAATTCTATTGCCGCAATTTACATCCAGGGGTTAATTAAGCTTTTGTTTTGGTCTGGTGTGCTGACAAAATAAAACCGTACTTTTATCAACGCCAAATAATATAAATTTTTTTGGTAGCCTAATTCACCAAGACAAAGGTTAATTACAATTTTATCTCTTGTTTGTTTGGCGTAGAAAATACCCATTGGTACACGCTACAAAGCTACTAGTTTGTGGTGGCCTCCAATTCAATTCGCAATTTACATCCAGGGAGGTGGTTAATTAAACGTTGTTTTTGCTGGTGTGCTGACAAAAATAAACCGTCTTTTTCAACAGAGGCCTAAATATAAAATATTTTTTTTGGTAGCCTAATTCACAAGCAAAGGTTAATTACAATTTTATCTCTTGTTGAGTGCGTAGACAATACACCATAGTAGACTATCGCTACAAAGCTACTAGTGTTTGTGGTTCCTCAATTCTATTGCACAATATACAATCCAGGGTATAATTATGCGTTGTTTTTGCTGGTGTGCTGACAAAAAATAAACCGTCTTATTTACAACGCCAATATATATATTTTTTTAGTTTGGTACCTAGATTCACAAGCAAAGGTTTAATGTACAATTTTATCACTTTGATTGTGTGGCTTAGAAAAAACGCCATTGTAACACGCTACAAAGCTACTAGTTTGTGGGGCTCAATTCTATTGTCGCATTTACATCCAGGGGTTAATTAAGCGTATGTTTTTGCTTTGGTGTGCTGAGCAAAAATAAACCGTCCTTTTTCAACCGCCAAATAAATATACGTTTTTTTTGGGAGGCCTAATTTCACAAGCAAAGGTTAATTTCTGAATTTTATCCTATGTTTGTGTGGCGTAGAAAATACACATTGTAACACTCTTACAAAGGCTACTAGAGGATGTGGTGGCTCAATACTAATGCGCAATTTACATCCAGGGGTTAATTAAGCATTGTTTTTGCTGCTGTGCTGACAAAAATAAACCGTTCTTTTTCAACGCCAAAATATATTTTTTTTTTTTTGGTAATCCTAATACACAAGCAAAAGTTTGATTACAGATTAATCTCTTGTTGTTGGACTTTATCGTAGAAAAATACACCATTGTACCACGCTACTAACTACTAGTTGTGTGGCTCAATTCTATTGCGCAATTTACATCCAGGGTTAATTAAGTCCGTTGTTTTGCTGCTGTGCGGACAAAAATAAAACCGTCTTTTTCAACACCGAAATATATATCATTTTTCCTTGTAGCATAATTCACCAAGCGAAGGTTAATTAAGCCTGTATGTGCCTTTTACATTTTTGTAAAAACACACAGTTGGCTTTAAACGACACATACAAGTAATTTTTTCCTGGCCAGATTTGTGGGAGCGCAATTTATAATCCAAGGGTACCCAAGCTTGATTACAGGGGATCATTTGGAGTCAAAACAGGGTGTATATTTATCATAAACAGATAGCCTCATCAACAGTGTCTGTACATTTATTAACAAACAGTATGTCAGACATGAGAGGTGGCAGGGCCTCTGCAACTGCAGTGGCAGTGGCACAAACATTTACTGGAAACGAGGGCGCCGAGGCGCAGCACAGCAAGTGGGTACGTCGCAGCAGGGTCCCTCGGTGAGGCCACAACTGCCCGGCTGATCATCTAGCGGCCGTTGTGTTGTTCAGCAAACCCAAGGTTCTGATTGGTTACTAGGTCATCCTCTTCCTCCCAGAAAGACATCTTACAACCCCAGCCAAGAAGTCGGTGGGAACCTCAGACACAACACTTAGTTGTGCAGTGGCCCGGGAGCCGAGTCCAGCGCCCTCACCTGTCCTCAACCCGCTCTGATCCCATCCAGTTCCCCCTCAGCAGGGATCTACTATGTGGGTCTGGGCTCAGCGCCCTCATATAAGCAGAATGAACAATTTGAGGAGGGCAGTCAGAGCAATGCTACGTGGCAGCGAATAAAAGGGGCCCAATTAATCCCCATCTTCATGCATTAGGCGTCAAAGTATAAGATGTGGAGAGTGGCATGGGAGTGTCATGTGTGAGAGTTCAGCCTCGGCTTACCAAGACCGGGATGAGGACAGTAGTGACGAAGCAACACAATATAGATGATGATGTAGCCCATCCGCAGTTGGGTAGCGGGTGTGAAGAGTCTAGGGCTTCATCATCGTCATGAGAAAGGGCGTCAGCTTGCCGATGCAGGCAGCGGCGCAGCCAGCAAGTGTGGTTGATGTGGCGCGTGAGTCCAGGCAGGGTAGCAGCATGTGAGGGTCCGGGAGCCAGCGGCCACGGTGTGTAGAAAACCCCTTCGCATGTCCCAAGACAGTAGCTGGACAGGGGCTCAGCGAGGCAGAGCGCGCAGTAGTCACTCATGCGGGATCGTTGGCGGTAAATCAGCTACTCGGCGGTGTGGCAGATCTTGCTATGACACCGTGAGGAGCCGAATAAGGGTATATTAGAATCTTGGGCAGAAAGTGAAGCGTGGCCAGGGAGCTAACATTGGCACAACGGCCCTTCGTCAACACAGCAGCGTCACCATCTCTGTGGGCTTGGAGAAACGTGGCTCAGATGTGGTGGTCCATCCTAGGCCGCTGCAGCAGCAGCTTCGGCCATGGCAGCATGCCATTTCAGGCCATTCAAGGCTCCACCACCTCTGCAGAAGGCCGCTGTTTCTCTTTGACATCCTCTCACCGGAGTCCAGATGCTCCTGCTCCCTCGCTACTCCATGGCGCCAGCAGTCGTCAGAGAGGCGATTGTAAAGAGACACAGTATGCGTCCAACCATCCTAAGGTGCAGCAGCTGACGCGTGCTCCTGTCCAAGTTGTTGTAACTGCAGTCCACCCGTCCCATTCCAAAGGTGGACTCTGCACCATTCCAGAAACTAATGGCTTGTCCGAGCCAGATGGAGAGTTCCAGCCGTAATTTCTTTTCCCAAAAATGCAGTATAAAACCCAAGGCACTTCATAAATATGTAGAACAGAAAGTGGGTCATCCTTGAGCTTATCGTTTAGTTCCAAGGTTACACGGCAGCGCGGACCCGTCTGGAGCTGTAACTACGGTCATGTGCCATACATGTCTTTACGGCCCACTGGGTGAATGTGCTTCCTGCCCAGCACACCAACAACTTGGACAGGAAGACGCCGCTTTCCTCCTCCACGTTGTCAAACTGCTGCCACCTGCGCCAATGTCCGCCTCCTCCTCCTCCACCACCACCACCACTCAGCCTCCACAAGTATTGCTCCTCATACCACATGTGTTAGGGCACAGCGGTGTCACGGCAGTTCGACACCTAGCTTGCCTCGGCGAACAAGTCACACAGGGAGGAACTGCTCCGCGTCATGCAGCAAGAAATCGAGATGTGTTGGCTTTCTCCTGCGCCAACTGCAAATTGGTCTAACCATGGTGGGACGGAGCATGGGAGGTAACATGGTGGTCACGCGCTTGCAACCGAGTAGGGATGTCCATGCGCCCAGCATGCCACGTTCAAGAATCTGGTTTGTAAAAAGGTTTCCTGAAGTCTTCACCGATCTTCAGAACATTCGGAAAATGGCAGGAAACTGTGCATTGCAGCTTATCCATTCTGTACAAAGCCAGGAACACCCCTCCTCGAGTTGCAGCGGCAGAACGGTCCGTTTCGCCCCAACACGCTCTGATATGCGATTTCCCACCCCTGGAATTCCAGCCTGCACATGTTTGACCGACAGTATGAACAGAGAAAGCCATTAACAGATTTTTTTTTTGGAATGTCCAAGGGCAGACAGAAGTACTTACTTCCCTGTGAAATCTTTGATGGTCATCCAGTGGCAGCTCATGCGTACACCTGCCGTTTGTTGAGCCATTCGAGAGGCCCGAAGTTTATTTGTCCAGTCGCCAGCTAAACGGGATGAATAACGCATTCCACGCTTCATGTCCTGGAACAGACTGAAGAAATCTGTCTGGGCACGGGGACTGGGAGATGTGGCGACTACATCTCGTGGGTCCACATGAGTCCGGTGGGGACTGAAAAGGAGGAGGAAGGGAGATGAGAACATTGAAGCATAAGATTGTCTGGTAAATGATTGATTTTCAACCCAGGTGACAAGAGAGAGGAGCATGAGCACTGAGGAGTTGGATGGAGATGAGGAATAGGGGCGAGGCAGATGACTCCAAGCACCGTGTGGCAGTATACAGTGGAAATGTGGAGGCAGGAGCCCTCTCGGAGTCACTGAGCAGATGGCCCGCAGCATCTTAACTCTTGGCTAGTGTCAGCCGAATAGTCCAGCCTCCGTCGCGGCAGAGGGATACTTCTGGCTCTCCACCTATTGGACCCTCGATACCGGTCCAAAATGGAGCCTTTTTTTCCCAGCTATTGAGAGGGCAGACAAACACAATACTATAGGGAAATCTCCGTAATCAGTTTTGGCCAGCTGCTATGTCGGCAGTCGGCCCTCCTCTGACAGGTCTGACCGGGGGTTCCTCAGCGGCTCACGTACTACCTGCCGCTCTGACAGGGGAAGGTTGGTGAGGTAGAAGCAAGTACCAGCTCCATCAGCAGTAAACCTAAGGTCTGAGTCCACTAATGAGTCAGCTTTCCTTCACCGCCTAGTGAGGAGGGGCAGTCACCAAGCACCGCAGCAGCAGGGACAATGGAGCCTTCTCCCCTGAACTCAACATTTGTGGCCTACTTGGACAGCACTCTGCATCCCACCCCAGTTAGAAGATCCGTGGACTACTGGGCAGCCAAACTGGATGTGTGGCCGCAACTTGCCGAGTTTGCAGTGGAAATCTGTCCTGCCCCGCCCAGTAGTGTGGCATCAGAGCGGGTGTCAGTGCGGCGGGGGCCATCCGTTACCCCAAGGAAACACCCCGCTTGTCCACTGGGAAATGTTGAACCGACTTGACCCTTATTGTCAAGATGAATCATGCTAGGATCGGTCCAGGATTTCCACACACCCAAGCCGTAGGCGTCCATCTGAGGTCAAACACCTGCCTCTCAGCCACTATTCTGATGCCCCGCCACCCGCCGTGAGCCAACATCTGCTGAAAGTATTCTCCATCTCCTACCACCGTCCCCCCCCCCCCTTTACCAGGGACTGGTATTAGCCACCCACACCAACACTCGTTCATTTGCCACTTCTATAGTGCTCATGCTGCTGCTCTGTTGCTGTTGCCCGTGACATCACACTGTTCATTGTGCCACTCTGCGCCTGGTACGTGTTTTGCCGACCATCCATAATGTCCATTGTGCCACTCTCTGACTCATGCTTATGCTCCTGGTCATCACCTCCACTCTCTGACAATGTGCCACTTGCCTGACCTCATGCTGCTGCTGGCCGTGACCTCCGCTCTCCAGTCGCATTTGTCCGCTCTGTGGCCTAATACTATTTTGCCACTGCAGAATGTCATTGTGCCCCTCTCTTGACCTCAAGCATGCTGCGGTACTCCTGTCGTGCCGTCCCACACTGATGTCAGTGTGCCACTGTCCTGACCTCATGCGCTGCTGCCGTAGGCTGCGGCCGTGCCCTCCATCACTGTTGGCCTACTCTGTTTTTAGCCACTCCATAATTTTGTTCAGTTGTCCACTTCTGAACCTCATGCCTGCTGATGTGTGCTGCTGCCGTGCCCTCCACACTAGTGTCCATTGTGCCACTGTCCCTGACCTATGGCTGCTGCTGTTGCTCCCTGCGGTGCAATCCACACTGTTCATTGTCCCCTCTTTGCCTGACTCCTTTTTTGCCACTCTCCTGAATTTGTCATTGTGCCACTGCCTGACCTCATGCTGCTGCCACCGTGAACTCCACACTGTGTCATTTGTGCCACTCCTGCGGCCTGACTGTATTTGCCACTTCCAGAATGTCATGTGCCACTGTCTTACTCGTCATGCTAGCTGTGGCTCGGGGCCCGGCGTCGACCCTCCCACACTCTTTCACTAGATGTTGCCACCGTACACATCATTTGTTTTTTTCCAGCATTTGCTGCCCATGACTTTAACAGCGCTACGATCCTTCTTCAGTTTTTTGGTCAGTTTTTGCCCCCATAAGGTGCCTCAGGGCAATTTTATAGTGAAGCGTATTCTAAAGGCGGCGGCCAGGTCATGTGCGTGTCAAACTACAAACACAACATTGTATGAAGACCAAACCAAGCTCCCTCTTGCATATTTAAGCCATGGCACTAACGATCTACCAGCACCCTGCAGGCCTGGCCAGACTGGAAATAGCTGTTTTTTAACGTGATTCGGCCGAAGTCAACGGACCGAACGAATGTATTGTCGGAAAATTCGGCGAAGTGACCGATCCAGAATTTTTGAGAAATTTCGCCCATCTCTACCTCAATCATCCCGTAAAATCCATCTGTGACTGGCTCAGAAGAATGTAGGGGGCATAAAGGGGAATTTGCCAATGACGGCGAGTTACCTACACCGTCTCTAACGGGAGCAAGATATATACAAATCATCTGAGTCATGAAGCAGGCAGAGAGAGAGGGAGGGGTGAGTGAGGAGTGAGGAATCCAAGGGAGCGACTCAAACTTATACGTGAAATAATAAACAGTACACAGTGGATTCTCGATGACAGCAAGACAGCCTCAGACTGCACTGTCTACCCGTTGCCGGTAAAAGCTCATTCATTTTGCCTGTCATCAGATAAAAGTGTTTCACCCGGCAAGCGCGGCCTGTCAGCTCCTGGGCCGTGTACTAGGGAAGAGCTTGAGGTAACTTTATGGATGATTTGAGAAATGCCTGTTGCTCTCAGAGTTTTCACTTTTTTAATCACATATATTTAGAAAAGTGATTAAATAGCCATTTTGGAGGTTCCCACGTCAACATTACATGGTGGCAAAACCCCTTTAAGATAAGGGGTCACTGTCATGAATAGAGCTATGGTCCATGCACAAGGCTATGGACATGCTCATGCTCCTGTTTCTCAGACCCTGTACCAGCCTTATATTTTTTCCCTCTCATAAAAGGTCCAATGCTTTTTTTCCAACAAATGCCAGGTTCTACATTCTGCTACCTCCTCTCAGATTTAAAGGGCCACTGTCCACTACCCAGCTTTGGCAAAAACCTATCATGGTTCACCTGGGACATTATCAGAACACCACTCCCTATTCTCTCTGCTAGTTATTGTTGTTCCTGCATTAGTCTTGAGCTTCTTTCCTGTGTGCTGAATTTCCTGGTTCTGACCTTCTGTTTACGTACCTCTGACTAGTCTCTGCCTGCCGCCTGCCCAGACCTTATTGCCTGGTCCTGCTCTTTAAACTCCACTTTATGGAATAGTTATAGTTAGAGATGGGCCAAATTGAAGTCAACGAATGAATCGTTAGAATTTCATGGAAAGAACTTCGATACTGAACTAAGCTCAAGTTTTATGGGGTGATTCGCGAGAACGAAGCGTTTTTTTAATTTAACAAATAATGTTGGCTGAGGAGACACATGTCGCTACATGGGCAAAGAAGTCTGGGAGGAAGAAAGGCAAGCCAACATGACATGTGCAGAGATTAAGCCAATCTAGAGACCGTCGGGATTCTGTGATGTCCACCGAACAATAAATGTCCGGGCTCCTACGCTGGCAGTCAACAGCTGCATTCACTAGTGCTGAGGCAGTGGAAGCTGCTGCTGCTGCTGAGATCTCACACTAAAGAACTAACTTTTATACAGCGATTTTTGGGGGGTGTCACAGCTTGTCTCAGAGACGGCTTCTCTTACATTTCGATTTTGTGGGGTATTGGAATTGAAGTCCAGTGTGCGTCCAATTCAGCTGCATATACATTTTAATGCTATCTGCTCAGTTCTTGAGCACATTGAATATGCAAGGGTTATCTAAGCCTGTTGCTGTTGTATTCAGTTAAAGAAACAGCGTTTTTACAATCCAAATACCACTTAATTTTTGGCTGCTCATTTATTTTGTGCAGTTTAGATCCAGGGGTTAATTAAGTGTTGTTCTGCTGTTGTGATCACTAAAAGAAACGTTCCTTTTCAACGCCAAAGAAGATATTTTGCCTGTAGCATAATTCATATCCGAAGATTAATTACGAGTTTTTCTGTTGTTGTGTTCCGTACAATACACACCGTTTTAACACGCTACAAAGCTGGTAATTGTTGGCAGCACATTTCTTTTGCTCTATTTACATCCAAGGTTTAACTAAGTATTTTTCTGCTTTTGTATTCAGTAAAAGAGACATTGTTTTTCACCGCCAAAGAACAAATTTTGGCTGTAGCATAATTCATATCCGAAGGTTAATTACGAGTTTTTCTGATGTTGTGTTCCATAAAATACACGCCGTTTTAAAATGCTACAAAGCTGGTAATTGTTGGCAGCACATTTCTTTTGCGCAATTTTACATCCAAGGGTTAACTAAGTATTTTTCTGCAGTTGTACTCGGTAAAAGAAACGTTATTTTTCACCGCCAAAGAAGAAATTCTGTAGCATAATTCATATCCGAAGGTTAATTAATCCTGTTTGTGCTTTTATATTCAGTAAAATACACGTTTTTAAACGGCACATACAAGTACATTTTTCCTGGCCATTTGTGGCGCGCAATTTATATCCAAGGGTTACCCAAGTTTGTTAGTGGGTTCATTTGGAGTCAAATACAGGGTGTGTAGTTATCAGATACAGATGTCTTCATTAAACAAAGTCTGTACATTTTAGAACAAACAGTATGTCAGACAGAGAGGTGGCAGGCTCTTCACATGCGAGTGGCAGTGGCACAAACATTCCTGGAGCAGGCACAGGTCGCAGCACAGCAAGGGGACGTCGCAGCATCGGTCACTCGATGAGGCCAGAACTGCCGGTGTCATCTAGCGGCCGTGAGTTGTCCAGCAACCAAATGGTTCTTGATTGGTTGACTAGGTCATCCACTTCCTCCCAGATGACATCTGACAACCCCAGCCAAGAGTGGGTGGGAACGTCAGACACAACCCTTAGTTGGTATGGCCCGGGAGCGGGTCAGCGGCCCTCAACTGTCCTCAACCCGCCTCTGTCGCATCCGGTTCCCTCAGCTAGAGATCTACTATGTGGTCTGAGCTCAGCGACACAATACAGCGAGGATGAACAATTTGAGGATACAGTCAGCAGCTACTTGGCAGCAAAGAAATGGGGCCAATATCCCCTGCTTCTTGCAGTAGGCGGAAAAGTGTAGATATGGAGAGTGGCATGGGAGGTCATGTTGTGAGGGGTCAGCCTCTGTATACCAAGACCATTGAGGAGGACAGCAGTGAAGATCAAACAATAATCAATGATGATGTAGCCGACCACACTTGGGAGCCGGGTGAAGCAAAGGCTTCATCATCGTCAGGAGAAGAGGCCGTCAGCTTGCGCGTCAGGCAGCGGCGCAGCCAGCAAGTGGGTAGTGTGGCCGTGAGTCAGCAGGGTAGCAGCAGTGCGAGGTCAGGAGCCAAGCGGCCACAGGGTAGAAAACCCGCTTTGCAGGTCCAAGAAAGTAACAGCACAGGGGCTCAGCGACGCAGCGGCGGTAGTTGTCACTAAGTGCGGAGCATTGGTGGTAAAATCAGCTACTATGCGGTGTGGCAGTTCGTTGCTAAGACACCGGAGGAGCCGAATATGGGTATATGTAGAATCTTTGAAAGTGAAGCGTGGCCAGGGAGCTAACGTTGGCACCACGGCCCTGCGTCAACACATGCAGCGTCACCATCCGGTGGCCTGGTAGAAACGTGGCTCAGATGTGGTGGTCCATCCTGCCGCCGCAGCAACAGCAGCAGCAGCGCCCAGTGGCATGCATGCCATTGCAGACAGTCAAGGCTCCACCACCTCTGCAGAAGGGAGCTGTTTCTCTTTGTCTTCATCTCCCGGACCAGATGCTCCTGCTCCTCGCTACTCATGGCGCCAGCAGTTGTTCAACGAGGCGATTGCAAAGAGACAACAGTATGCGTCCAACCATCCTAAGGTGCAGAAGCTGACCGTGCTCCTGTCCAAGTTGTTGGTACTGCAGTCCCTCCCTTTCCAAATGGTGGACTCTGCACCGCTCAGAGATTTAATGGCCTGTGCCGAGCCGAGGTGGAGAGTTCCAAGCCGTAATTTCTTTTCCAAAAAGGCAGTACCAGCCCTTCACAAATATGTAGAACAGAAGGTTGGCCAGTCCTTGAGCTTATCTGTTTGTTCCAAGGTGCATAGCAGCGCAGACGTGTGGAGCTGTAACCATGGTCAGGGCCAGTACATGTCCTTTACGGCCCACTGGGTGAATGTGCTTCCTGCCCAGCCACACCAACAACTTGGACAGGAGACGCCGCTTTCTCCTCCACGTTGTCAAACTGCTGCTCCTGCGCCAATGTCCATCTCCTCCTCCACCACCACCACCATCTCAGCCTCCACAAGTACTGCTCCATCATACCACATGTGTAGGGCACAGCGGTGTCACACAGTTCTACACCTGGCCGGCCTCGGCGAACGAAGTCACACAGGGGAGGAACTGCTCCGCGTCATGCAGCAAGAAATCGATGTGTGGCTTTCTCCGTGCCAACTGCAATTCGGAACCATGGTGATGGACAACAGGAGGAACATGGTGTCCGTGCTGCACTGAGGAGGTATGGTCCGTGTGCCATGCAGAGCGCATGTGTTCAATCTGGTTGTGAAAAGGTTCCTGAAGTCTACCACCGATCTTCAGAAGATTCTGAAAATGGCCAGAAAACTGTGCATGTACTTCCTACAAAGCCAGGCACACCCTCCTCGAGTTGCAGTGGCAGAACGGCCTCCCCCAACACACGCTGATATGCGATGTTTCCATCCATTGGAATTCCAGCCTGCACATGTTGGACCGACTGTATGAACAGACAAAGGCCATTAACGATTTTTTGATGATCCAGGCGGACAGGAGTACTCCCCTGTGTAACTTTGATGCGTGACAGCTGCCGTTTGCTGAGGTCATTTGAGGAGGCAATGTTATTTGTCAGTCGCTAGGACTACAGGATGAATAACGTCATTCCATTGCTTCATGTCCTGGAACAGATGTTGAAAAATCTGTCTGGGCAGGGGACTGGAGACGACTACATCTCGCGGCCACATGAGTCCGGTGGATCTGAACTGGAGGAGAAGGAGGATGACATTGGAGCACAAGAATTGTCTGGTGAAATGAGTGGTTTTTCTACCCAGGTGACAGGAGCGGAGGAGCAGGAGTAGCTGGAGGAAGTAGATGGAGATGAAGAAGATGAGGCAGATGACCCGCAAGCACTATGGCAGTATACAGTGAAGATGGAGGCAGGGAGTCCCTCAGAGTCACTTGTGCAGATGGCGTGCAGCATGCTGATTTTCTTGGCTAGTGACAGCCGAATAGTCACCATCCGGCAGAGGGATGACTTCTGGCTCTCCACCCTTTTGGACCCTCGCTACCGGTCCAAAATGGGAGCCTCTTTCCAGGCTGCTGAGAGGGAGGACAACTCAAATACTGTAGAGACATCCTCCGTAGCTAGTTGGCCGCTGCCTATGTGTAGCATGGTACCATCTTCAAGAGCGTCTGACCAGAGGTATTCAGCGCTCAACCACTGCCCTTTGCGCTGCTGTTGAGTAAGGTAGGCAGGGGGTCCGGTAGCATAGCTCAAGATCCATTGAAGCCAGCAAAACCTATGAGTTGGAGTCCTGGATTGAGCCATCTCTGAGAGTCTGACCAGGGGTTCCAGCTCACGTACCACTACTGCGCTGTGTGAGAGGTGGGGGGGTCCACAGTCGCTCATGCAGACTAAGTCTGAGTCGCTGATGAGCAGCTTCCTTCACGCTAGTGAGGGCACTCGCCAGCAGCCAGCAGAGACTTGAGAACCCTGAACCAACAGGTGGTGGCCTACTTGGACAGCACTCTGCCACTCCAGTTAGATGATCCGCTGAACTACAGGGCAGCCAAACTGGATGTGTGGCCACAACATGCCGAGTTTGCAGTGGAGAAGCTGTCCTGCCCGGCCAATAGTGTGGCATCAGAGCGGGTGTTCAGTGCGGCAGAGGCCATCGTTACCCCAAGGAGAACCCGCTTGTCCACGGGAAATGTGGAACGACTGACCTTTGTCAAGATGACTCAAGCGTGGATCAGTCAGGATTTCCACACACCATTGCCTTAGGTGTCAGATTGCATCAGCCATGACGCCTCACCAAAACTTTGAGAAATTAGTCTGGATTCAAACTACCTGCCTCAGCCACTATTTTGATCCTGCCACCCGCCTGATGCCACACATCTGCTGCCAGTTTCTCCATCTGCCTACCACCCTCTTTACCAGGGACTGGTATTGCCACCCACCTCCACACTCTGTCATTGCGCCACTCTATGACCTCATGCTGCTGCTGCTGTTGCTGGTGCCTTGACCTCCACACTGTGTAATTGTGCCACTCTGACCTCGTGCTGCTGCTGCTGTTGTTGCTGCTGCTGTGGTCACCTCCACACCCTGTCATTGTGCCACTCTCTGACCTCATGCTGTTGCTCCTGCCGTCACCTCCACACTCTGTCATTGTGCCACTGTGGCCTACTCCTGTTTTGCCACCTCCAGAATTTGTCATTGTGCCACTCCCTGACCTCATGCTGCTGCTGTTGATGACGTCATCTCCACACTGTGTCATTGTGCCACTTTGTGGGCTCCTGATGTTGCTGCCACCTCCAGAATTTGTCATTGTGCCACTCTGTGGCCTACTCATGCTGCTGCCAAGTGACCACTGTCTCACTGGAACACCCTGTAGTTTCCTAATGCTGTTTCCCCCCTCACCACTCTATGACGTTACCACTATATTTGGTTTTCCACTTCTTTTCACCTGTCAGAAGGAATGGGAAGGATCAGGATTGTCTAGCCAAAAGCAGGAGTGGATGCAGAACACAGAAGACATGAAAATATCCCATTTACTGGTCATCTCTGTCAACTCCTATTTGTTTTTGGCCTTAGCAATACTGATGGATTATTTAAAGTGGACACTGACGGATGAAAGGAAGGGCAAAATGATCAGAGACGTCAACGCAAAATTACTGCCGACACCCTCTTCACTCATTCGGGGAGGGGGGGGGGCTTTACATGTATCAGCGTTTAACAGAACATGTTCTGTCATATTCTGTGACGGTTTAAAGCTCTGGCCTCATGGAGTGACCCCTGCTTTGACGTCCCCTTACTGTGCTGCGATCTGTGGCGGCTCCGGTAACCTACTACTGTGTTCTTTGACGCTATGGTAGGATCTAAGCCCTCAACTTGTTTTTTTTCCAGCTGGCTCTGCCATGACTTTATCAGGCTGCATTCCTGCTTCAATTTTTTGCTCAGTTTTGCCCCTGTAAGTGCACGAGGAATTTTAGAGTGAAGCGATTCTAAGAGCGGCGGCTGTCATGTGCGTGTCATACTAAAACACAGCATTGTATGAAGACCAAACCAAGCTCTATCTGCATATTTAAGCATGGCACAATGTTCTACAGCACCCTACAGGCTCTGTGCAGCCAGGAAATAGCTGTTTTTTAACGCAATTCGTCTCTAAGTAATTTGGACCGAAACGGATTTTGGAGGAAAATTCGGCGAATTCGGCGTACCGAATTTTTGAGAAATTCGCCCATCTCTAATTATAATTTATAGTCTACTTGCTTCACAAAAGAATAAATCATAGGTAGGAGGGAGATTAAAAGCAATGTCAGAAAATATTATTTTACTAAAAGAGTAGAGGCTTGGTACAAACTTCCAGCAAATGTGGTTGGAAATTCAACAGTAAGTAAATTTACACTTATCTGGGATAAACATGTATGTATCATGTATTATGTTTCTGCAATGCAATTATTGAATATGGGTTAAAAAGAAATTTAAAGTTTAAAGGAATCTTAAATAGCTTCTTTATTCATCTTCTCATGCTGTATATAGCATCTGTTGTTTGCAGCTGAGCTGTAGATTTTCGTATTTTTAAGCACCTTGCCTTGTTAAACTAAAAACATCATTATCTTTTTCTGTGTTCTGTCCATCTCCCTTACTTTAACTTTAGTCTCAGTGCAAACCACCATTTCCTACCTCATGCTCATTGTCCTGGGAGGCAGAACAAAAAGAAGTGTGGTCTCAAAGGCTGCCCTGAAAAACTTTTTCTGTTACATGATCTCCTGGGCTTCACACAGAACTTCTGAGCTTTCTACTATCAAGCAGCTAATATAGAACTGTGAAAAGTAGAAATAAATTAAATTACAAAAGTGCCTAACTATACTACAAAAGTGTCTAACTTTAGGATTTATATTACTTAGAAAATGTTTTTTTACAACATCTTCAAAACAAATTTGTTTTTTATTTGTTTGGCATATAAATTGTTCATTACTTACTGGCGATGTAGATCTTACATAATAACTATCATTCATACTTTACTCACATTTCCTTAATATATTTGAGATTACATTGTTGTTTTATTTTACTTAAGCAAGATGACGGTATATGTAAGAACAAAAGTGAGAAAATCTGAGGCAACAAAGTTTCCTAGAGGAATGTCAACTTTATTTAGCAATTCAATCAACCAGTTGTATAATACCTGTCCAGTAGCTGGGATGCAATGAGGCATATCTAGAACCTAATTACATTTTTTTGTAAGCCTCTGATCAAAGAAACCGACTAGAATGATAAATAGTTTATCACATCCCAAAGAATTTTCTTTTCCACAGGTATACTGAGTATAATGAATATACTCGAAAACTGGCAAAAAAGTTTTGTGTTTCTAGTTTACTTGATTTTAACATAGCAATTTTTAGGCCCTATGTATTTTAAATGGAGATGCTATTGGAAATGTTCAGTGTATCCGGTGTAATTGAAACCACCTATAAACATTACATAAGAGACATTTGTATAGTTCAGTCATTAGCACAGCCTTTATTCTTTAAGTCTGTACCTAAATGTTAATATACTCTGCATAAACTATACCACTTCTACAAGCAAGTAGTTAAGGCAGTAGAACAGCACTGTGGCATTCAATGTCCTGATTGTAGGGTCTGTAAGCACTACCTTTTAACTACGGACTAATTTATCTTTTCAGACCAAGTTTGCTTAAGAAATGAAAATTCTAGTTTGGTTTCACAATAGTTTTCTCAAGTTGAGTAATCCCATAGTTTTGCCTCTACTGGATCTGAAAAAAACCCAAACATATGGCATTTAATAAAATTATTCAATTTATATGAGGTATGTTTCACAAAACCCGAATGATCAGCTATTAGACATACATTATTGTTTGTATATTATGTTGTATGCATGATTTGTTTGTTTGTTGCAAAGAGGAGAATTGCCTAAAAAAAGTCTCCATCCTCCATACACTGACACTTGAAGAGGTCTCTTCAATGAAAGACTACCCCCCTTGCCTTTCAAGTTGCTTCAGAAGCATTTCTCCAGGCAATCAGTTTTATGCTCTGTACTAATGAGGGATAAGAACAAAAAAACAGTTGCCTACACAACGGTGTCTCATCTTTTTTAAGATGGTTTTATGAATAATGGAGAAAACTGGTAAAACTCAGAGAATATGAGTTTTTCTATAACTTTGCCAGAGGTGGTACACACTGGATTTGTATGTAGTCTCTAATTCACTGGAAATGAAATGGAAATATTTTTTTACTCAAAGCGCTTTTAGCCTTTAATGCAAAACCTACAAGTAATCATTTAAAAGTTACCCTCCATCAAACAAGTGCAAATGAAAAACTGCAATTACAGATGTGCTAATTTTATGTCAGCACAGTGTCTTTATAACATATAAAAGGATGGAAAGTGAAATACTGTTGGATTACCAATTCTTCTAAAAACTCTAAGCAAATTCAAGGCTAAAAAGATCTACAGTGTCCAAATTATTGTCATGACCTCATTCCAATTGAGAATCAATGGAAGTCAATGCAATGCAATGTACATAATTTTTTAGAAGAAACTTGGATTTTTTACTTGTTATTCATGAACTTTAAAAGGTCTGTAAATAAATTTAATTGAGATTTCAATAATCTTTAGCTAAAGTTTAGTAGGAATTGCTAGAGAAATGTATGCTATAAAGAGCTTTCTTTAAACATTTTTGTGGCTTGTGAAAACAGTTTATTCTATTTATTTTACAAACATTTATTGGGTTGTTTTTTTATTTAAATGTGTTTTATTTTCCTGTAGATAAACCTATGAAAAAATATTTAAAAAAGACTCCTTCCCCCTTAAATCATATATTGAAAAGATGCATCATAAGTAAGAAAGATGCCAAATAACACTCTATG
Source organism: Phyllomedusa bahiana (assembly GCA_025379985.1). NCBI lineage: Eukaryota > Metazoa > Chordata > Amphibia > Anura > Hylidae > Phyllomedusa > Phyllomedusa bahiana. The sequence goes on from JAODAL010014713.1 coordinate 67,712, forward strand.
ACCTACAGGAAACATCTGGCAAAAGTGTTTGGGTCCTTTCACATGGAGTGTGAAATGCTGTACATTTCTGCACAAAAAAACACATTCAAAAATGCATAAAAAATGCACCAAAAACACACCAAAAAAAAACACTCCATTTGAAAGCACCCTTTGTTTTTTTTCCAAAATAAACGTGTAAAAAAATGTAGAGTATATAATTATAACTCTTCAAATCTTCCAGTTTTTCATCTCTGCTGAATGACAAGGGTTCCAACAGTGACTTTCACTCTGAGGAGTGGCACAGCAGTAACAAAAAGAAATGCAATAAACACACTTTTGAAATATCCTTTTGGACTCTTACTTCATTTTAACCACTTACATGCCATGGAAAATGTGTCTGCAGAATTGAATGGATTAAAGAATGCTGCTGATCAGCTGCTATGGCAGCCAAGATCCCACAGTTCAAAACACCTCCTTTTGCCCTTTTACAAATAAAAAAAAAAAAAAAAAGTTATACACCGTTAGAATCACTGTGTCCCTAAAAGTCCAATGTATTTAAATATAACATTATTTATCCCATAAAATCACCACTGTGGAAAAAAAATGTCAACAGCATTTTTTTTCCCTTTTGTTCATTTCCTGTCCTAAATAATTGAAATAGAAAGCTTTCAAAAAGTTGCATGCATCCAAAAATAGTTCCAATAAAAAATAAACTTCAGCCCACAATAGACAGGTCTAAAGATGGAAAAACAAAAAAGTTATTGGTCACGGGAAATGGTGCTGAAGCACACATTTTAAAAATGCAACACATTTTTATTTTTTTTAAGTTTTAAAACATAACAAAATGTCTAAAAATTTAAAACACCAACACAATCACATGTACCAACCTGCAGAATACAGATAGCATATTATCTATAACAGTGTAAGTTATAAAAACGAAACCTGCAGAAAAGTGGTATTACTGAATTATTTTTGACGTTACATGCCACAAAGAATATTTTAAGTTTCCCAGTACAGTATGTGGTATGGTCAATGCTACCATTGAAAAATAGATCTTGTCCCACAAACAAACAAGTCCTCGTTTGTCTATGAAGATTGAAAAATAAAAAGTTATGAACCTTGTAAGATGGGGAGGAAAAAGTAAATGTAACAAACAGAAAGCCCTGCAGTATTGAGAGGTGCAAAAAGGTAAAATACATTTTTATACATTGTAACACTTGTAGTGCAGAATATTATCTAAATTGTTCAGTCTTCATTAATGGCTTCCATGATAAGATATCTTGCTGCAATAAGTTATCTATACTTGATTGCCAGCATGGTTTTACTAAGGACAGAAGTGAGACCAACCTGATTTGTTTCTACGAAGATGTGAGTCAAAGTCTGGATATTGGGGCGGCTGTGAATACAGTGTTTTTAGATTGTTCAAAGACTTTTGAAACTGTTCTTCATAAGTGCCTACTGGGTAAATGAAGATCTATAGGATTAAAAATAATAGTGTGTAACTTAATTGAAAACTGGCTATCGGATCATACTCAAAGAATGATGGTAAATGATTCCTATTCTGATTCGTCTCCTCCTCTGTACTGGGTCTGCCTTTACTTTGTTCATTAATTATATAGGGGAGGGGATAAATCACACTTTTTAAATTTTATAGATGACACCAAGCTATGTAGTGTAGGTCAGTCTATGAAAGATGATCATAAATTGCAAGCAGACTTTGACACACTGAGGGTTTGGGCATCCACTTGGCAAATGAGGTTCAATGTGAATACATGTAAATTTCTGCCTCTGGGCACCAACAGTTTGCAGACATATCCTAGAGGGGTGAAAGACTGGGAGAATCACTTGTTGAGAAGGATTTGGGTGTACTTGTAGATCATAGATTACGGAATAACATGCAATGTCAATCAGCAGCCTAATGCCAGCAGGATATTGGCGTGTATTTAAAGAGGCATGGACTAATGGGACACAGATGTAATGCTGCCACTATATAAAGCATTGTTGCAGCCACATGCAGAATAATTCTGTTCAGTTCTGGACTACAGTTTTTAGAAAGGATCCACGGGAGTAAAAAAGCGTTCAAAGACGAGCAACCAAACTAATAAGGGGGCAGGAGAATCTTATTTATGGTGAAAGGTTAAAAGAATTAACCTACTATGTCTTGGGAAAAGAGACATGATTAATTTATGTAATGATATAATTGGCCTCTACAAAAAGTATGGTGAAAAAAGCTATTTCATGTAAAACCCTCTCAAAAGACAAGAATACATTCCATCTGTCTAGAGAAAAAAAGATCCACTCCACCAATCTCTAGAAGAGAAAAGACTTCTTTCTCATGAGAACTGTGGAATAACCTGAGAACATAGTCACAACAAAAACAGGTGAAGGTTTCAAGAAAGACTTAGAAAACTACTCACCACTAAAAAATATTTGTATTTATGTAGCCATATAAAATATCTAGATCCGGTCTGATGGCCATGTTGGGATCAGATAAAATATTCCTTAAAGGCAGTTTTTTGTTTTTTTTATTGCTTTATAGGTCTCAAAGTCTGCATTAGTAGGGGAAACAAAGATTACAAATTCCCTCTACCCCTCCCTTTAGCCGCATCTTCCCCACCTTTGGTTGAACATGATGAACATTTCTCTTTTTTCAACTAAATTAAAGGGGTTTTATCGCTTACACTCCTCTCACTGTACTGATCAGGGAAGGTGCTGCTGCGGCTGATTGTGATAGCTCTTACTGAAGAACTTACTTTTATACAGCGATTTTTGTGGGTTGTCTCAGCTTTAGTGTTGAGCGATTTTTTTCGACAAAGTTGAAATCGGCAAGGTTTTTATGGTGTTCGGAAATTCCAGATCATGCGATATTTAGGTTAAAATCTGTGCATCATTCTATTAAGATCGCCGCCTTTTTCGGCGTTCTGTAATTTGGCGGCCAGCAAAATGAGATTTCAGAATTGCGCAGGGTGCGATGTGGTGCGACGTCATGACTGGGGAGTGTTTGTTGCGATTGGTGGAAAATCACATGAACTCGTTTTACATTTAGAAGAAAAGCGTTTCCTGTTTCTGCCTCAGTGTATTTCAGCGTCTCATAGGGATAGGACAGTGCGTTCTGGCCTGTGCCCAAAGACTCCCCAGCGAATTTAGTCTTTTTCTGCAACTGAGAAACCTTACTATTTGCTGTGATCCTTCCAATTTTTGTTAGATTAGGGATTTGAACATTTTATGTAAGTTAGGCTAGAGAAATTTTTTAAAGCAGAATTCTACCACTGTAATTTCACGGCGGTGGGAGCGCGGGGGGGGGGGGGGGGGGAGGGGCTCCGCGGGCGAACACAGACAAGCTCTATCTATAAAGAACTGGATAAAGTTCACCATGACTTAGTGGTAGCACTTTTGTGGTATATCTTTATTATTAACAGTTTGCTATTTGAATTATTTCCTGGATATTGGCAGCCTGAAACTTATATGGATAAACTTCATTCTCTAGTAACTGGCATGGGTCGCTTCGTTCGCTGCTAAACTCCACTTTTACTATTTGTATACATTTCAAGTTTGTGTGTTCAATTTTTACCAATTAAACCTGTGGACTGTTGATATATCCACTTGCACTTAAATTACAAACCAGCAATCTTGTAGTCAGCACAGGTTGTTGGTTGCCAATAATACGTGTTGTATCGTAACGAAAACATCACAGTTACGTGTTTTTTGACTTTTGCGCACCCAGCAATGTTCATTGATGACAGCATCTACGTATATCTTAAACAGCAATTTCTATATTCACCACAGGTGAATTGATAAGGTGGCAAAAAAATTCGTTATTATATCAAAACAGATTACCAGTTCCCGTTTTTTGACTTTTGACCAGCTACTGTTCATTGACGCTGCATCTACGTATAATCTTAAAAACTGCAATTCTATAATTCTCCACGGTGATTGTAAGGTGCAAAAAATACAGTTTATTATATCAAAACATAACAGTTCGTGTTTTTTGACTTTTGTTGACCCGAGCTTGTTCATTGGACGAAGCATCTACGTAAATCTTAAAACAGCAATTATATATTCCACCACAGGTGAATTGAAAGGTGCAAAAATACAGTTTATATATATCAAAACATAACTGTTTCCGTGTTTTTTTACTCTTTGCCCGCCACACAAGCACTGTTCATTGACGCTGTTCTACGTAAATCTTAACACAGCCAATTCTATATTCACCCACAGGTGAATTGAAAGGGTGCAAAAAAATAATACCGTTTATTATATCAATAACAAACTGGTACGTGTTTTTTTACTTTGCAGCACCCAGCACTGTCTTGATGCAGCATCTTCGTAAATCTTAAAACTGCAATTCTTTTTACACCACTGGTGAATTGAAAGGTGCCAAATAAATTCCGTGTATTATGATCAAAAACTTACAGTTTAGTGTTTTTTGACTTTTGCAGCACCCTGCATATGTTCAATTGACGCAGAATTCAGTAAATCTTAAAACAGCAAATTTCATATATTCACCACAGGTGAATGAAGGTGACAAAAAATACTAGTTTATTATTTATAAAAACTTAACTGTTACGTGTTTTTTGACTTTTGCGCACCCAGGACTGTTTCATTGACGACAGCATCTACGTAAATCTTAAAAAACAGCAATTCTATTTTTCACCAACAGTGTGAATTTGAAAGGTGCTAAAAATACGTTTATTTTGTCAAAACATAACAGTTACGTTGTTTTTTGACTTTTGCGGCACCCAGCACTGTCATTGACGCAGCACATCTTAGTAAATCTTAAAAAACAGCAATTGTTTATTCACCTCAGGTGAATTGAATGGTGCAAAAAATACCGTTTTATATATCAAAAACTTAACAAGTTTCGTGTTTTTTTACTTTTTGCGCACCCAGCATGTTCATTTGACGCAGCATCTACGTAAATCTTAAAAACAGCAATTCTGATATTCACCACAGGTGATTGAAAGGTGGAAAAATATACCGTTTTATTATATCAAAAAAACATAACAGTTACGTGTTATTTGGACTTTTTGGGCACCAGCACTGTTCATTGACGGCAGGGCTCTACGTAAATCTTATTACAGAAATTTATATTAATCACCACAGGTGAATTGAAAGGTGCAAAAAATACCGTGTATTATATCAATAACATAAACATGTTACGTGTTTTTGACTTTTGCGCTCCCAGCACTGTTCATTGACGCAGCACTTACGTATATCTAAAACTGCTTCTTTATTCACCACAGGTGAAGTTGAAAGGTGCTCAAAAAATTACCGTGTATTTACCAAAACAGAATCAGATACGTGTTTTTTGGTCTTTTGCACTGTCCAGTTTTGTTGTTAGACACCTTGCAGTTTAAATTTGAATCCAGCAATTTTGTTTGATTTAGAGGGATTTTAGTATAGCTGTGATTTGCCGTTTTTAATAAGAGGACTTCCATAAACTATTCCATACCTTCTCAAATTTTTATATTTCTGAACATGGAGCGGTAATTGCAGGTGGTAAGCGAGCAAAAGTGGGGGGTAGGCACATGGAAGGTAGAGGTGTTTACGAGAGAAGGTGCTCTTCAGTGCTGGCGGCAACACGCATCCCGCGGATCTCGTCTCAGTTGACGGCCTCGTCAGGCATGTCATCGCTGGTTCAGGGCCTGTGTGAATATAATGTACGAAACATCGTCGCCATCTGTCCTTCTGTGGTTAATGGGCTACACTGCATTCTAGCAGTCATACCTCCTCGTCCTCGCTCCAGTCACGGCCACAAATGTCGTCATCAGCATCATCAGCATCGTGTCCAACATGAAGCAGCCCAAAGACAACTCGTTTGTTCCCACCTCTGTGGCTATCACCATTTTCTGTAAGACTCTTTGATGACAAATTGCGGTTGGGGTCCAGAAAGCATGATTTAAAAAGATCAAGGGCCAAAAGGATGATTTTACTCTCGCTCTGACGCCAGTTACTGATGCCATCAGGAGGAGGTGATGGAAGCCGGTTCAATCGGCAAAAATCAGGGCGGTCGGCAACGCCTGTGAGTTCCCCTTGCTTGTTGGCCCGCAGCTGTTGGATGGGTATGCGAAAGTCAGGACTGACCAAGCAACTGTGGTGGATGATAATGATGATGAGACATTGCGGATCCATTCATGGTCTTTTCCGCAGGAATTTGCTTTGCGTGGCGCTTCATCAGAGAGGAAGACGATGGGGTAGTGTCAAATACGGGTCCCGCACACAAAAAGGGAGGAGGGCCGGTTTCGCAGAAGTTCGCTGATATGATTCGCAGCCCGACGGGTCAGCGCAAACCCGCTCCTCGCTTATCGCCTTCAAAAAAGGTCCAGGACTCTCAAGCCTGGGCATTCTCTTGAGCAAAGCCTATGATTACACCCAGCGCTGTCATATGCCGCTTTGCCGTAAAAGCATAAGTGAGGCAAGTACCTCAGGTGGTTACCACCACCTAAATGTCTAGTCACATGCAGCGGAATGCATGTGTTGAAATGGAGGGAAACACTTGGCCAACAAAGGCGCCAGAGGCCGGGCCATCCAAACCACTGTCAACACCCTCTGTTCCGCCTCTCCTCCTCCGCCACCACAAGCGTTCATCTGCTGCCATGTCTCTCAGAGTCGATGATCAGGGATCAGCCTCCACCGTCGCTCCGGGAGTTCCACCTAGCACCACCAGAGACCATCCTACCCTTTCCTTCCGCAAGTTGCGACCTGCCACGCGACGCTATCAGCGGCCAGTTTGCTGCCAGGCCCTTTCTGGCTTAGGTTTGGGGTGCAGAAGAAACACTTTTAATCCCATTCTTCCATAGCCTAAGCATGATGTCGGCATTGCCAGGATTTTTTGGCCTTGGAATGTTGGCCTTTCCGTTTATGGTGGACAACAGATGGGTTCCGCCCACGTCATCGGAACTCGCTTGCCCCCAATACCAGTTTGACGAAGCAGGAATTTCTTTGCCAGAAAAGCCTTCCCTGCAATGGCACAGCCACGTGTCATCTAAAATTTCAAGCGCGTGTCTTGCATCTGTAGTCCGGGAAAAAGTCATATCACCACCGACAGATGGACTAGTAAGCTCGGACCTATGGCCGCTATATCTCTGTGACCGCTCATGGGTGAGCTGGGTGGATGTCTCTGGGGGTTGACGGTGGGTCTCTGGCTTCGGCGCACGCTTTCAAAACCGCTGGGATGGTGCAGGGCTCTTTACCCCAAGGTCCTATGGTGGCTTCAAGTGAACAGTAGAACCAGGCCGTGTTGAAAGATTTAATTCTCGCTTGGAGACCGTTACTCGCACAGGTCAGGGAGCTGTGGATCAGGCCTCTAAGAAACTTGACCGAGCGTACTGGCTGGGTGTCAATAACTGTGCCAGGCTAGGTGTGTGGCGTACTGGGCGGAAATTCTGCTGGAAGCCACTTAAAATCGGTAGCTGGAGCACTCCGTGCGGGGCCCTCATGTCATGAACACATTGTCATCACAGAAATTTTTTAAGTGCTACCCCGTGTCTGGTCTGCACTGAGATAGGCTCACGTGGGTGGAGTTCGCCCAACTGCCGCCGTTCGCACCCCTGCTGCGTCCCGCCGGACTGCGTTTGCAGCGTTCAGCTCGGGCCTCCGTCAAACCGTTATCATGGTTAGTGCTACACGCTGGAATTCCACCCTCCACATGCTCCAGCGATTGTGGCAGCTGAGCAATGCCATTACGCAGTACGAAGTGTCACATTAGCACTGACAGCAGCGGTACGGACCTGGGGTGTTGTAACACCGAGATGGGGCAGGTGAAAGTGCTCCTGCACCATCCTTGCCAGTTTTGAAGAAGCACAAATGGTCAGTGCGGCAATGCCCTTGTCAGCATGAGCATTGTGGGTGATCTTAGTTAGGAACGGATACGTTGGAACACTCTGAAACAAACAGTGCCAGCCAGCTGATCGGAGGAGGGAGACGGACAAGATGCGGCACGGAGCCTTTCTCTCCGTCAAATCCACAAGGCCCGACAGTTTCACAATGTCATCGGTTCTTCTTTAGGCAGTGGTTTCGGGTTCCAGAGCTAGTGGCGAAGGTGGTGCATCTAGCTCTCTCAGGGTGCATCATCTCAGGCATAGTCAGGGCTGTGTTGAATGCTGTGCGGAGGCAGCGGGAGGAGGAGGAGGAAGGGGGACGGTAATTCCTAGAACACCGATGTTACTCGGACGTCCCTGCCTTGGAAAGAGGTTAGGCGCGAATTTGAGGCGGAGGAGGAAGATGAGGAAGATCTGTTTGCTAGTGCCCCTAGACCACAGAGGCTTGGGGAAAATCAAGGCTCCATTCTCTCACATTGAGTGCTGGATGCTCCATTCTCCAAACACATGATCCTCGCATTTAAGGCCGTCAAATATGAACAACAGTTTCTGGGTGGCCACCCTCCTGGATCCCCGGTATACAAACAAAAAATCAGCACTTTCCTTCCACCAACCCAAAAGAGTGATAAAATGCAGGAAAGGTATGGGAGCCTGCTGATTGATCATCTGGAGAATTTCTGTTTGCGTTTCCTGCTTCACGTTTCCCCAAAGTAACGGGCTGGTACTACATCAGCGACGTGACAGCTGTTAGCGTGCCTAGTAGGCGTAGTAGCGGCAGCAGAGGCAAGGGGGGCTGAGCCTTATGGGTGCACCTCTGCCTAATGCTTTGTTTAACTCCACCTCACAATCGCATTGCACTATGGCTGGGCACCTTTTCCAACACACAGTGACAGCTTAAATGTTCATGGTGCACGGAACTTTTAGGCGGTTCTACACGTTGGGTTTTGGCTTGTGTGTCCGGGGAACCTATAGACGTCGGGGTATCCTTTACATGGGACGAATATGGCCTGTGGGGATAGTCAAGCCTGAGTGGGGTGGGACTGGGAACCTGCTGCACCTGCGAAATGAAGGAGCTGACCTGCTGATCTGAGGGGGGTAGTCTGTCTGGAATTTAGTGCGGGAGGGCATCTGTGTTGGGGAGCGGTGCGATCGAGGCTGTCTAGTGGATTGCTGGCATGGGTGTCGAGGAGGTGGGGGGGGCCAACATTGGGCGTGGGCTCACGTGGTGGGGCCAGGCGTCGGACTCTGGCTCAGGGGCACTTTCTGTTTTTGGGGAAGAGGTTTTTAGGGGGGGGGTTTTTATGGTGGCTGGGGGTCAGGTTGGGGGTGGAGGAGGGAAGTGGGTGAGGGAGTGAGGGGGGGGTGCGGGGGGGGGAGTGGAGGGGGGGGGCGGGGGGGGGGGGGGGACCACGCGGGGGCGGGGGGTAGGGAGAGGGGGGGGGGGGGGGGGGGGGGGAGCTGGGGGAGGGGACACAGTAGGGGGGTGGGGTGGGGGCGTCGGCTGGTTTTTGAAATTTTTTGGAGGCGGGGGGGGGGGGAGAGGGGGGGGGGGGGGAGAACGGGGGGACGTGTATGACGGTGTGGTTTGCGAGGAGGTGGAAAACTGTGTGATCGCGGGGTGGGGGGGGAGGGAGGGGGGGGGGGGGGGGGGGGGGGGGGGGGTGCGGAGGGGGGGGGGGTGGGTAGGGGGGGGCGGGGGGGGGTGGGGGGGAGGGGGGGTGGGGAGGGGGGGAGTATTATTGGAAGGCCGGGTGGGGGGGGGGAAGGGCGGTAGGGGGGGGGGGGGACGGGGGGGGAGGGGGTGGGGGGGGATGGGGTTGGTGGTGAGTGGTGGGGGGGCGGTGGTGGTGTGAGGGCGGGTGGGGCGGCGGGGCGGGGGAGGGGGGGGGGGGGGGGGGGGGTGAGGGGGGGGGGGGGGGGGGAGGTGCGGAGGTGGGGGGGGGGAGGGGGGGGGGGTGCGGAGAGGAGGCAAGGGGTTGGGGTGCGCGGGGGGGTGGCGGAGGGGGGGGATGGCTGGGGTGGGGGGGGGGGGGGGGGGGGGGGTGTGGGGGGGGAGGAGTGGGGGTGGGGGGTGGTGTGGTGTGGGTGGGGGGGGGGGGGGGGGATTGGAGGGGGGTGGGGCGGGGGAGCATGGGGGGGGGGAGTGGGTGGGGGGGTGGGGGGGAGGACGGGAGGGGAGTGGGGGGGGGGAGGGGGAGGGGGGGGTGGGGGGGTGGGGGGCGGGGGAGGGGGGGGGGGGGGGGGGGTCGGGTGAGGGGGGGCGGGGGTTTGAGGAGGGGGGGGGGCGGGGGGGGGGGGGAAAGAGAGGGGCGGGGGGGGGTGGGTGGGGGGGGGAGGGGAGGGGGGGGGGGGGGGTGAGGGGTCGGTGGAGGTGGGGGGGGGGGGGGGGGGGGGGGGGACGTGGGGGGTGGTGGGGGGGGGGGGGTGGGGGGGGGGGCGGGGGGGGGGAGGGGGGGGATGGGCGGGGGGTGAGGGGAGGGGCGTGAGGTGGGGGGGTGGGGGAAGCGTGGGGCGGGGGGGGGGGGGGGGAGGAGCGGGGGGGAGGGGGGGTGGGGGAATATGGGGGATGGGGGGGGCGTGGGGTGGGGAGGGCGGAGGGGGGAGGGAGGGTGGGGGTGCGGGTTGGGAGGGGAGAGGGGGGGGGGGGAGGGGGAGGGGGGGCTGGGGGGAGGGGGGTGGGGGGCGGGGGGGGGTGGGGAGGGGGGGTGGGGGCGGGTGGAGGGGAGGGGCGTGGGGGTGGGGGGGTGGAGGTGGGGCGGAGGGGGGGAGGGGGGGGGGAGGAGAGTGCGGGAGGCCGGGGGTTGTAGGAGAGGGGGGGGGGGGGGGGGAGGGGGAGTGTGAGGGGGGAGGGGTGGGGGGGGGGGGGGAGGGGGGGGCGGGGGGGGGCGGGATTGGTGGATGGGGATAATAAGCCTTGGGTGGGGGTTCATTTTATAGGGAGGGGGGGCGGGGGGGGGGTGGGGGGGAGATGTGTGGGGTTTACGTGGGGTTATGGGGGCGGGGTGGGGGGGGGGGGAGGTGGGGGTGGGGAGGGGAGGGGGTGGGGGGGGGGGGGAGGGGAATAAGTTGCCATGCGGGGGGGGCGGAGGGGGGGGGGGGGGGGGGGGGGGGGGGTTGATGTGTTTGGAGGGGGGGGGTGGAGGGGTGGGGGGGGGAGAGGGGGGGGGGGGGGGAGGGGGGGGGGGGAGAGGGTGGGTGGGGGGAGGGGGGGGAAGGGGTCGGGAGGGGAGGGGGGAGGTGTGGGGTGTCAATAGGTGGGGGGGGGGGGGGCGCTGAGGGGGGGGGGGGGGGGGGTGGAAGGGTTGGGGGGGGGGGAAGGGCGAGGGTGGGGGGGGGGGGGGTGAGGAGGTGGGCTGAGGCGGGGGGGGGAGGAGGTGGGGGGGGGGGGGGGGGGGGGTGGGGTGGGAGGGGGGGGGTGGGGGGGAAGGGGGGAGGGGGGGGAGGGGGGCGGGTAGGGGGGGGGGAGTCGGGGGTGGGGGGCTCGGCGGGGGGGGGGGGGGGGGGTGTGGGGGGGGGGGGGGGGCGGAGGGTGGGGGGGGGGGGGGGGGGGGTGGGGGGGGGTGGGGAGGAGGGGGCGGGCAGGGGGGGGGGAGGGGGGGTGAGGGGTGGGGTGGAGGGTGAGAGGGGTGGGAGGGGAGGGGGGGGGGGGGAGGGGGGGAGGGTGCGGGGGGCGGGGAGGGGAAGAGGCGGGGGTGAGGTTAATTAGGTATTGAGCGGGAGGGAGGGGGGGGGGGGGGTGGGGGGGATTGTGAGTAAGGGGGATGGGCGGGGGTAGATAAGAAGGTGGGGGGTGGGGGGCGGGCGGGTGGAGAGGGGCGGGGGGGGGAGGGGGGGGGGGGGGGGGGAAGGGATGGGGTGAGTGGGGGGGGGGGGAGGGGGGGGGGGGGGGCGGGTGGGGGGGGGGGCGGTGAGGAGAGGGGTAGAGTTGAGCTTGGGGAGGGGGGGGGGGGGGAGGGCCGGGGTGAGGGGGGGGGGGGGGGAAGGGGAGGGGGGGGGGGATGGGGGAGGGGGGGGTGGAGGGGTGGGGGGGGGAGGGGGGGGGTGGAAGGTGGGGGGGCGGGGCCGGGGGGGGGGGGGTGGGGGGAGGGTGGGGAGGGGAGGGGGGTAGGAGGGGAGGTGAAGGGCGCGCGGGGGACGTGGGGGGGGGAAGTTGGGTGGGGGGGAGGGCGGGAGAGGGGGGGGAGGGGTCTGCGGGGCGGGGGGAGTGGGGTGGGGGGGGGGGGGGGGGGCCCCCGTGTTGGGGGGGGAAGGGTGTGGGGGGGGGGTAGGGGACGGCGGGGGGGGGGGGTGTTGGGGGGGGGGGGGGGGGGCGGGGAGGAGCGGGGGGGGAGAGCGCGGGGGGGGGGGGGGGGGGCAGGGGGGAGGGGTGGGTGGGGAGCCGGGGGTGGGGGGGGGGGGTGGGGGGGGGGGGGTGGGGGGAGGGAAGGGGGGGGGGGGGGGGGAGGGACAGTGGAAGGTGAGAGCGGGGGGGGTGGGGGGGGAGGGGGGAGGAGTTTGTGGGGGGGCGGGTGGGGGGGGGGGGAGGGGAGGGGGGAGAGTGCGGGGGAGAGGGCGGAGGCGGGGGGGCGGGAAGGGGGGGGGGGGGGGGGGGGGGGGGGGGGGTGGGGGCTGGGGGGGGAGGAGGGGGGGGTTCGGGGGGGGGAGGAATGTTCGGGGGGGAGGAGGGGGTGGGGGGGGTGGAGTTACGAGGGGGGAGGGGGTGTGGAGGGGGAGGGGGGGGGGGGGGGTGGGAGTGGGGGGGGACGGGAAGAAGGGGGGGGGGGGGGGGGGGGGGAGGGGGGGGGTACGTGGGGGGGGGGGGGGGGGGGAGGGAGGGGAGTGCGTGGGGGGGGTAGGCGGGGGGGGGGAGGAGGGGAGGTTTGACGGGAGGCGGGGGTGGGGGGAGGGGGGGGAGCGGGGTGGGAGTGGGGGGGATGGTATGGAGGCGGGGGGGAGGGGGGGGGGGTGAGTGGGGGAGGGGGGAGGGGTGGGGGGGGGGGGTCGGGAGGGGGGAGGATAGGGGAAGGGGGGGGGCGGGGGGAGTCGATACGTTGGGGGAGGGGGATTGAGGGGAGGGGGGGGGGGGCGGGTAGATTAGAGTGTGGGGGGGGGGTGGGGGGGGGGGGGGGGGGGGGGGGGCGAGGGAGGGGAGGGGGGGGGGGGGGGGGGGATGGGGGGCCGGGGGGACTGATGGTGGGGGGGGGTGGGGGAGGGGGGGGGGGGGGGGGAGGGGGGGGGGGGAGGGGGAGGGGGAGAGGGGGGGGGGGGGACGAGGGGGAGGGGGGAGGGGCGGGGGGGGGGAGGGGGGGGGGGTAGGGGGGATGGGGGGGGGGGGAGGGTGGGGGATGGGGGGAGGGGTGGGGGCGGGGAGGGGGGGGGGGGAGGGGGGGGGGGGGGGGGGGGGGGGGGTGGGGTGGGGGGGGGGGGGGGGGGGGGTGGGGGAGCGGGGGGTGGGTGGGGGTGTATGTTCTTGGGGGGGGTGAGGTGGGAAGGGGGAGGGAGGGCGGGGGGGGGGCGGGGGAAGGTTGTTGTTGCGGGGGGGGCGAGAGGGGCAGTGGGGGGGGCTCGAGAGGGTGGGCGGGGGAGGAGGGTTTTTTTGATATTGCGGAGGGGTAGGGGGGGGGGGGAAGGGGGGGGGGAGCAGAGGGGGGGGGGGGGCGGGGAGGGGGGCGGGGGGGAGGGGGGGGGGGGGGGGGGGGGGGGGGGGGGGGGGGGGGGGGGTGTGGCTGCTAGTGTTATGCGCTGGACGGGGGCGGGGGCGGAGGAGGGGGAGAGGGGGAAGGGAGAGAGGAGGGCGTGGGGGGGGGGGGGGCAGATTGATAGTTGCCGCGGTTGTGTGGGAAGGGGGGGGGCGGGGGGTTGTGGGGGCGGGGTGGGGGGGGAGGGGGGGGGACGTGGGGGGGGGGGAGGGGGGGGAAGGGGGAGGGGGGGGGGGGGGGGGGAGAGGGCGGGAGTGGGGGGGAGGGGTGGAGGGGAGATGCGGAGGGGGGTGGCGGGCGGAGGGGGGGGGGGGTACACTTTTTGAATGGGGTGTTATTTGTAGGGTGGGGCGGGGGAGGGGTTGAATTTTAGTGCGGTGGGAAGGGGGGGCAGTGTGAGGTACGGGGGGGAGGGGTGGGGTGGGGAGAGGTGGCGGCAGGACGAAGTCGAGGGGGGGGGAGGGGGAGGGGGGGGGGGATGGGGGGGGGGGGAGGGAGGAGGGCGGGGGGGGGGGTGGCGGGAGAGGGGGGAAGGTGTGGGGGGGAGGCGGGGGGGGGGGGGGAGTGGGGTGGGGGGGGTGGGTGGGGGGGGGGGGGAGGTGGGGAGGGGGTGTGGGCGGGGGGATTTGTTGTTAGGAGGGGAAGGGGGGCGGGGGGGGGGGGGGAGGGAAGTCGGGGGGGGCGGGTGGGAGTGTGGGGGGGGAGGGGTGCACGTTTAATGGGGGGGGGGGGAGGGGGGGGGAGAGCGAGGGGGGGGGGGCTCGGGAGGGGGGAGGGGGTTTTTCGGGAGGGAGGGGGTGGCGGGGGGAGGGGTGGGGGGGGGGTGGGGGGGGGGGGAGGGGGGGAAGGGGGGTGGGTGGGGGGGGGGGGGAGGGGGGGGGGAGGCGGTAGGGCGAGGGGGAGGAGGAGGGGGGGTGGGTGAGTGGGGAGGGGGGGGTGGGGGGTTTCGAGGGACGGGGATCTTAGTGGGGGGGGGGGGAGGTGGGGGGGGGGGGGGTGGGGGGGCTGGGCGAGAAGGGGGGGGGGCGGTGTGGGGCGGGGGGGGGGGTGGTGGGGTGGTGGGGGAGGGGTGGGGGGGGGGGGCGGGATGGAGGGGAGGGGGAGGGGGGGGAGGGGGGGGGGGCGGGGGGGGGGGGTGGGGGGGGGGGGGGGAGGGCGGGGGGAGGGGGGGTGGAGGGGTGGGGGGAAGGTGGAAGTTGGTGGTGTTGTAGGGAGGGGGAGGGGGGGGGGTGGAGTGCGTGAGAGGAGAGAGGGGGGGAGGGGGGGGGAGAGGGGGGGGGGGGGCGGGGGGGGGAGACGGGAGAGGGGGGGTTGGGGGAAGGTAAGGGAGGGGGGGGCGAGATTGTTGGGGGGGAGGGGGGGGGGGGGGGGGGGCGGGGGGGGGGGGGGGGGAGGGGGGGGGGGGGGGGGGAGTGGTTTTTGTGGTGGGGGGGGAGGAGGGGGGAGGGGGGGTGGCGTGGGGGAAGTTTTTCTGTTCTTTTTTTTTGTTTTTTTTTTTTGTTTTCTTTTTCTTTTTTTTGTTTTTTTTTTTTTATTTTTTTTATTGTGTTTTATTTCTTAATTTTTTTTGTTATTCTTTTTTTTTTTGTTTTTTTTTTTTTTTGTCTTTTCTGTTTGCCATTACTTTTTCTCTGTTTTCTTTTGCTTTTTTTGTTTCGTTTTTTTTTCATTTTTTTTTTTTTTTTCCCAACAGTTCATTTTGCGCGGTTTTGACGGTGTGAGGAGGACTGTAAATGACTGCAAGGTTTCATGACAAAACCTTATTCCATTTACTCACCTTTATCTTAAGAAGTTTTCGCATTGTCAATGGTTTTGAGGTCATGTTGCTGTGAGTGGGGGGGGAGATACAGCAATAAATCATGGTCCTTTGGAACAGGGAAATGCTGAACTTCTATAGTGGCATTTCTCCCTCACAATTTTTAATAGTGGTCTGGAGAAGTCATATTTATAATTTTTTGGGGTCATGTTGCTGCGAGATACAGCTATAATTATGGTCCTTTGGAACAGAAATGTGTTCTAAGTGGCATTTCTCCTCAACAATTTTTTATAGTGGCCTGAGAAGTTTGTTTTATAATTTTTGGGGGTCATGTAGCTGTGAGATACAGCAATAATCTGGTCTTTGTACAGAAATGTGGCTTCTAAGTGGCATTTCTCCCTCACAATTTTTTACAGTGGCTGTGAAGTCATTTTTTATAAATTTTGGGGTCTATGCTGCTTTGTAAGTGCAGCAATACTACAGGTACCTATTTATAAAAAAAAATTTGTTTTCTAACAGACATTTGTTTCTTCACAATTGACCAAAGTTGCTCAAGGGTCATTGCTTTGAATTTTTGGGGGAGTTTTGCTGTGACATGCAAGCTATACTTACAGTGTCCTATTCTTAAAAATTTTGTTTTAACAGACATTTGTTTCTTTACAATTGACCCAAAGTGGCCTCAAGGGTCATGCTGTTGAAATTTTGGGGGGCAATTTTGCTGTGACATGAGCTATACTACAGGTCCTATTCTAAAAAAATGTTGTTTCTAACAGACATTTGTTCTTCAAAATTGTCAAGAGTGGCTCAAGGGTGATGGTGCTGTCAGAATCAGGAATGGTTGGACACTGTTATGGACCACATATTGCAAAATGACTTTTTTTTTGCAGAACCTTTTACATAGATATCTATCCCTGTATTGAGACAACCCTTTTTAATACAATGGAAAAAAAGAGAAAACAAAGACATGCGTGGGATTTCCATCCTATTTTAATAATGTGTTTTCTAGAATTTATAAGTACTAAAAAACTTGCATGTACAAAATAGTGTTAAAAAATTCCTCTGAATTGTTACAAGGGTGGTACAGGAAAAACCTATAGACAGATTTAGGATATTCTGAGGACAGGGAGTATGGAGCACGGACAGAGAACAAAGTACAGGACCATTTCCTCCAGCACGTTGAGTAAAATGAGGAAAAAGAATGCCAAGATAAAGGGCACAAGGGTGTGTAACAGGAGCGTTAACCACCAGTATTTCCAGTGAAGCTCAATTGGTCCCACTTATACGGAGGGGCAAGCAGTACCCAGGTATTGACTGTGTACAGAGAAGGCTGGAGTTCTCACACTTCCGCTTCCAGCACTCTGCTTCCAGGCAGACAGTTTTTCTTGCTGCATCATCAGGCATTTTAACATGCGTGTTAATAGATGCGGACGGGCCAGCCTGGGCTTTCACCGAACACCACTGTAACTCCGGCCCCTGGGGTTCATTGCTGTGGCCAGGACAGGTATAGTCAATGTCCAGTTTCAACTATAATGGTGTTGAAAGACTCCTTTTTCCGGCACTTATTTTAAATGTGGGGGTCATGAAGGTTGGGGCTCATGCTGTGCCCAGGACAGGTATTGTCATGTCCAGTTCACTAAAATGGTGTTTAAAGACTCCTTTTTCCAGCACTTTTTAAATGTGGGGTGGTTCATGCAGTTTGGGGCTCATGCTGTGGCCCAGGACAGGTATAGTCAATGTCCAGTGAAACTAAAAATGGTGGTTGAGAAAGACTCCTTTTTTTCGGCACTTTATATAAAAATGTGGGGGTCATGCAGAGGTTTGGGGCTGTGGGGCTCATTGCTGTGGCCCAGGACAGGTATAGTCAATGTCAGTTCAAGTAACATGTTGGTTCAAATCATACTGCTTTCTGGCACTTTTTAATTTGTGGGGTGATGCAGGTTTAAGGGTCAGCTTGTGGTCAAGAAGGGATTGTAAATGGTCGGTGACTTTTTTGTCTGTGACTTTTATATCTAAGTGTGTTGCCTTAGTGTAGCATGTATCAATTTGACTGTTGTGATGTTTAAGTTCAGCTTCTCCAGCCTTTGTTTTGGCTGGGGGTTATAATGAAGGTGTTGTTGCGTCTCCCATAGACTTTAAATGGTCATCGCACATAATCGATGCTCACTATCGAAAAACCTTATCGATAGCGGGCCGACTATTCGACTATCGATCGATCTCGATATGCCAATCGCAATATTTTTTAATTTTTTTTTTTTTATTTTTTAGCTCAACACTACTCAGGCTTGTCTCAGAGATGCTTCTCTTAATGTTCTATTTCTGATTTTTTGGGGTAGTGAAGCTGATATACATTTTAATGCTATCTGCTCACAGCACATTGAATATCCAAGTTGGATCTAAGCCAGTTCCTGTTGTATTCATTTAAAGAAACAGCGTTTTTACAATACAAATACCACTTTATTTTTGGCTGCTCAATTCTTTTGCGCAATTTACATCCAGGGGTTAATTAAGCTTTATTTTTCTACTGTGGTGACTCCAAGAAACCGTCTTTTTCACCGCCAAAAAATATAATTTTCCTGTAGCATAATTCACAAGTGAAGGTTAATTACAATTTTTTCTCTTGTTGTGTAGCGTAGAAAACACGCAATTGTAACACACTACAAAGCTAGTATTTTGTGGCTGCTCAATTCTTTTGCGCAATTTACATCCAGGGGTTAATTAAGCATTGTTTTTGTGCTGTGGTGACAAAATTAAACCGTCTTTTCACCGCCAAAAAATACAATTTTCCTGTAGCATAATTCACAAGCGAAGGTTAATTACAATTATTTCTCTTGTTGTGTAGCGTAGAAAACACTCAATAGAAACACGCAACAAAGCTAGTAGTTTGTGGCTGCTCAATTCTTTTGCGCAATTTACATCCAGGGGTTAATTAAGCGTTGTTTTTGTGCTGTGGTGACAAAAATAAACCGTCTTTTTCACCGCCAAAAAATAAAATTTTCCTGTAGCATAATTCACAAGCGAAGGTTAATTACAATTTTTTCTCTTGTTGTGTAGCGTAGAAAACATGCAATTGTAACACGCTACTGTCATGACGGCCGCGGGCACCGCTGCCCCTGCGGCCGTTTCCCTGCCTGCCAGGGCCGCGGCGCGGGCATTGCGGTCACCCGCGGCCACCCTCGTCCCCACGCCGGCTCGCTTACCTGGCCCCGCTCCGGTGAACGGCGCTCCTGTCTGTCCGGCCGTCGTGCGCATGCGCGCCCCCTAGCGCGCGCGACGGCTGGTTTAAATTTAAAGGGCCAGTGTCCCGGTAATTGGCTTATTGCCGGGCGCTGGTCCTATATAATGTATCCGCCCCCGGCACCTGTTGCCAGATGTTGGTGTGCTTAGTGAGTGTTTGGAGTGTCCTTGTGTCCGTATTGCTTATCCGTGTACCAGTCCGTTCCGCTACGTTTCCTGACCTTGCCTGTTTGCCGCCTGCCCTGACCCTCCCGTCCGTCTCTCACGAACCCC
>JAODAL010014714.1:0-86450 GCA_025379985.1 Phyllomedusa bahiana
TGACCCATACTGCTGCCGCCGGACCTCCACACTGTTGATTGTGCCCTCTGTGGCCTAATATGTTTTGCCGCCCCCAGAATGTCATTGTGCCACGGGGCCGACCTCATGCGCTGCGCCATGCCCCACACTTGGGATTGTCCCCACCTGTGGCCTAATACTTTTTTGCCGCCTCCAGAATGCATTGTGCCACTGCCTGACCTCATGCTCTGGGCTCCCCGCCGTCACCTCCACACTCTACACAATGTGCCACCTGAGCTCTCAGCTTGTTTTTTTCCACTTTCGCTAGCATGATTTTATCAGGCTACACCCCCGCTTGATTTTTTTTTGGCATTTTTTGCCCTCTTAAGTCCCCAGGGAATTTATAGGAAGCGATTCAAAGAGCGGGGTCCATGTGCGTGTCATACTAAAACACAACTTTGTATAAAACCAAACCCAAACCCCTCGCATTTTTTAAGCATGGCACAACGTTTACGCCCCCTGCGGCTCGGGGCACCTGGAAATACTTTTTTTTTTAACGTGTTTCGTACCAAAGTAATTGGACCAAAAACGAATTTTGTCGGAAAAAATTCGGCAAAGTACCGAACCGAATTTTTTGAAAATTCGGCCATCCTATACTTTGTGTATAAAATACTGACACAAAGAAGCCTTTTCCTCATCATAGAAAGTGATTTCCAGCCTCCAAGTTTTTTCTTTTGTTATGTGTGGGGACTTTTCCATTTGCCTTTAGTTATTTTCACTTTAATCTTTATTTTTAAATGACATTTTTAGGTCTCAGAACCAATAAGCAGTTTTCCATAGAGTTATGGCCTTAACATACAATGATCGTCCTGGAACTCATATTGTATGTTCAAGGACCACTGTACAATTCTTTATGTTGTGTATTTTCATTAGAAGTTTATTTGTCCGTACATTATTTATAGATGTATTTGGAAGTTAACGAGAAACCCTCTTTTTAATCCTGTTCCCTTGACTTCCTGACTATTTGCGGTGTTTTTTCCCTTTCTCTAAAAAGGATCACGCTGAGCCTCACTGGCAGCCATACCTGCATTTTTTAAATGAAGAGGATTTCATGTCAAGACGACCCCGGGCCGGGAATTTTCACCAAAGAGATACCCTTCCCCGCCTTCCGAACATGGGATCCAAACACAGTTTACAAGCTACAACAAGCAGGTCAGTGACCATGTCCTGAGAGTACTGAACATTCTCATGTCTTAACCCCTTACCACTGCAGTCATTTTTGGCAACAATTTAGTTTTTTACCCCACATTTTAAGAGCTATAACTTTTTAATTTTCCAGTCAACAGCCATACACAATCCTGTTTTTTGGAATATGTTACATTTTTAACGGTATAATATATTGGTTATGAAATCTCAGCTATTGAATTTTTAGAACATGTCCAATAATGTAGATGTATATTATGTGTGTTGAAAGTATAATTAAAACAAAAAAAAAGTACAAAATTTTTATATTATGTACCAAAGTAGATAATGATTACCTGCTGTTTCACGTTCATATGGATAACCGCTGCTCTACTTGTACATATAATTGTTTCACATAGTGATGTGGCCTGTTAGTATTATGGGTCTCTAACCTTGTTACATTGACCTGTACTGTACCTTATACTATCAGTTCTCTCTCCCACTGTCTTTCTTCTTCTTTCTCATGCTGCCGCCTCCCCAACTCCTCACACCATGCTCCACATTCCTTCTCCTCCTCTCTATGAACTCTCCCTTCTCCCCTTAGACTTTAGTACAGTCATGGCCAAAAGTTTTGAGAAGGACAAAAATATTTTTTTTTTTCACATGATCTTTTTTCCCTCGGGTTTTTTTATGGTGTTTTTTCAGATGTTTTTATCACTACAGAAATACAAGTGCAATCAATTAATTACCAAAAGCTTTTATTGACAGAATGAGTTAATGCAGAAAAGTAATATTTGCAGTGTTGACCCTTCTTCTTCAGGACCCTCTGCAATTCTCCCTTGGCATGCTCTAAAATTCAACTTCGGGCCCAAATTCCCGGGGACTGACAGCAGCCATTCTTGCAAATCAAGCTTGCATTTTGTCACAATTTGTTGGTTTTTTGTTTGTCCACCCGTTCTTGATGATTACCACAAGTTCTCAATGGGTTAAAGATTGGGGGTTTCCGGGCCATGGACCAAAATCTCTATTTTTTTTCCCCTACCCTTTTTATTTTATCACCTTTGCTTTATGGCAAGGGCTCCATCATCTGGGAAAAAGGCATTGTTGATAAACCAAACTGCTCTTGGATTTGGGGAGAAGTTGCTTTTGGAGGACATTCGGGGTACCATTCTTTATTAAGGATGTTTTTTTTTAGGCAAGACTGTTTGGGGAGCCGATTCCCTTGGCTAAAAGCACCCCACACAAAAATGGTTTTTGGATGCTTAACAGTTGGTGAGACAAGACTGGAAGGTATCCTACCTTGGTCCCCGAAAAAGCTTTTTTTCCAGATGTTCCAAACTTTCAAAAGGGGGTTTCATCAAAAAATACTTTACCCCACCCTCAGCAGTCCACTCCTGTACCTTTGGCAGAATATCAGTCTGTCCCCGATGTTTTTTTCTGGAGAGAAGGGCTTCTTTGCTACCTCCCTTTCACCAGGCCCCTTTCTCCCTGAGTCCCCACCTCACAGTGCGTGCAGAGCACTCACACCTGCCGCTCCATTCCCGAGCAAAACTCGCACTTTTGGTAGCCCGATTTTGAAGCTAAAACACTTTAAGAGATTTGGGCCCGGCCTTGCTGGCTTTTTTGGGCGCCCCGGAGCCTTTTTTTTGGGAACAATGAACCTCTTTCCTTGAATTCTTATATGCGATAGATTGTTGATGAGGTGCAATATTTCTAGCTGCGATATCTTCCCTGTTAGGGTTTTTTTTTCGTGCAAGATGACTATATTTACTATTTTGCCCCTAGGCAAAATTAAACTCAAAACGTTCTCTTTCTGTTTAAAAACTAAAACTAACTTTTATTAATCTAACTCTTAACCTTATACACACTATTAAAAAAACCTGATCTTAACCTTATCATTTTTAAAACCCCTTTTTTCTTCTGAAAGAAAAGGACAACTCCCCTTTTATCATCAAGGGGGAACCCCCCCCATTAACAGAGGCCTTTTACTATAGAAAATACTAGCTTCAGTAAGGGGTCCAAGCATGGGCATTGTCCCTAACTCATAGACACAGAACAAATAAGGCCCCCTTGTGACACCGTCTGCAGCAGGTTTACATTGTAAACAGAGGTGGAAAGGGTCAAATTTAAAAGTCATATCTCCCGCCAACATGTTTCGCCAGCTAACCGGGCTTTTTCAAGGCTTAGAGCTCTTCTACAATGTCACCTGCTGCAGACGGTGTCACAAGGGGGGCCTTTTTTGTTCTGTTCTATGATTTGGGACGACTGCCCCCAAATGTTGGCTTGGGGTCCCTTACTGAAGCTAGACTTTGCTTAAAAAAAAGGGCCTCCCTGTTAAAAAGGGGGGGTTAACAAGACTTTGGGTTAAAGGGGGTTATTCCCCCCTTTCAAAGCAAAAAGGGTTAAATGATATTTTTGAGATCAGGTTTTTAAATAGTGTGTAATAAGGGGTTTAAAAGTTTTGATATAAAAAAGTTTTTTGTTTTAGGTTTAAAAAATAGAGAAAGATAGAGTTTTAATTTTTCCCATGGCAAAAAGTTAAATAATGATCAAAAGTCACTCTTTGTTCTCTTGCGAGATCCAATTTTTTTTGGGGATTATGTGCAAAAGATACTGCACTGTTTCTTTTGAGATAACCATGGTTAAAAGAAGAGAAACAATGATGCCCAAACACCCCCTCCTTTTTAAATGCCCGGTGGTGTCATTCTTACTTAATCATGACAGTTGATCCCCAGCCCCCTCCTCATCAACCCCACACCTGTGTTAATGGAGCAATTCACGAAAAGATGTTAGCCGTCCTTTAAGGAGGTTTTTCAATGAAAATTAAATGTGTTTTGGGGAAAAAGTTTTCTTTTCTAGGCAACTTTGACTTTTTCAATTTTATTGCTGTTAAGCTACACTCTTTATAACATTTGGAGTATATGCAAATCCAAATAAAACCTGATGCAGTAGACTTTTTTAAAAATTAACATTTGTTCATTCCAAAAACTTTTGGCCGTGACTGTAGTACTGATCCACATATCACACAAGAAAGATATTTCTTAGCTATCCTTAAGCAGAACATATCACATATGGTACATATAAGGCCAAAAAAAATTGGGTGACATGTAGAACATGGCGCTGGGCGGCCATTTTTTAAAAACTTTAAACAGGGGGGGTAACTTTTTGGTTCAAAAAGTGGGGGGACCAAATTTTTTCCCCTCATCCCCAACTTCCAACCCCCCTCCACCTTTACTCACCTTCCCTTTATTTCCCTACCTTCCCCTTTCTCCCCTCCTCTCCCTCGTTAAGTGGCCCCCCTAACCTTGTAGGGGGCTGAGGGAGTGCTTTGGACCCCCACAGGCCCCGGGCGGAAGTCCTTTAAGGCAAACCTTTTGGGGCAACCGTAAGGTTTTTTGAGTAGCTCTCTACTGAAGTTTAGAGCCAGACTGGGACTAAAAAGCAGACCTGGTAATGAAACCGAACCAGCCCACCTACAATATTTCCCCTTCTAGATGGAAATAAAAGATGTTGTGCAATGCAGCAAATTTCGCTTAACTCCTCCATCCCCCGTCACTACTACATTAAATTTTTTATACACACAACAGAATGAGGAAAATAACAGAACCCAATTTTACTGAACCCCTAGGAATCACTTATGTCACATACTGTACCCCAAAATGTATGTTATTGCATTCCATACACCAGAAATGACATCACTCACTGCACCCCAGAAATGAATTATATTACACATGGTAGAGATAGAAATTACATTACTAACTGAACCTTAGGAAATGAAATTGCACATTGCATTCAAGAAATAATATAATTCATTATACCCCCAAAATGTATTATATTACACACTGAACCCTAGAAATGAATTACATTACTCACTGTACTCCAAAGATTACATCACACCATACCCCAGAGATTATATTACACTGTACCCCAGAGATTACATTACGCACTATACACGAGAGATTACATTACACACTGTATCCCAGAGATTACTACATTACACACAATATACTAGAGATTACATTACCCACTGTACCCCAGATATTTCTGCATTATTCACTGTACCCCAGAGATTACATTACACACTGTACCCCAGAGATTATTACATTACACACTGTACCCCAGAGACTACATTAGACAACGTACCCCGGAAATTGTGTGTATATATATATATATACATATATTTAACACAGACACACTACACACTTAGGGTGAGATCACATGATGGTTTGTCGGCACAGACTGTTGTTTGCTTGTTGGAAATTTGGCGCTTGCAAACGCAGAATTCCGATGAGCAAAAATACTCAAGTAAAATCAGTGTCATCTAAACGATGACACTGATTTTACATAGGGTATAATGTAAATCAGTTTCCTGTCGGATTGGACGCCGGTTCTGAGGCAGATCCAGCACTGAATCTGCCCAGGAATCAGCATTCATGTCTTTCGCGTGAACGTACCCTTAGGGTATGTTCACAACAGGGCTGGGACAAGGCATTTTGGCACCCTAGGCGAATAGGGCAAATGGCGCCCCCTTCCATATTTAATAAACTAATAAACATACTAAAACATACTGAAAACTCTACAAATTTGGTATCACAAAAATCGTATCGACCTGCAGAATACATATTACATGTCATTTATACCAAACAGTAAACTTTATAAAAACAGAACCCGTGCAAAAATGACACAATTGTGTTTTTATCATGTTCCTCCCTACGTAGAATTTTTTTTCGGTTTCCCAGTACATTCTATGGTATGATCTTTTACACCATTAGAAAGTACATTGTGTCCCACAAAAAAACAAGCCCTCATACATTTATGTAAATGGAAATTAAAAATTATGAGTTTTTGATGGTGCGGAGGAAAAAGCGAAAAGCAAAAATCTGAAAATTGCTGCAAGCTGAAGGGGTAGAAATCCACAACGCAGGTCTCTGTGGGCTTTGGGTGGATTTTCTGTAGCATGTGAGTGAGATTTCTGTATATATTTTTCTTATTAATGCTTTTTAATACCCTATGGATTTTCTGTATACAAAGCTGCCATGGAAAATCTGCAGTGTATCCTGCCTGTCTGAACATATCCTAATGAAACCAACCAGTTATAATATATTCCATGTCATTAGTATTAGGATTATTTGTATAACAGGCATTCTATGTATATATTATCTATGACACAGAATATGTAAATATACATAGGGCATATACAGTATATACACCCACACACAGATACGCATGGTTATCTAACACACACTCACATACATATATTAGTATGAGTGTGACACACCCACATATATATATTAGTATGAGTGTATGTTTTTTTATATGTATATATATGTGTGTGTTATTTACATAATATATCATGAAAATGTACATCAGGGACAATGTTCACAATACACTTCAGAAAGATCTGGCGGATTGCACACTCAGAGCTGATGTCTGCCATCTCTTATCCCTTACTCTGTGGAGGAGATGACAGACACCAATTCAGCCTGAGCGCTTCTGTCCAGCTTTATCCTAAACTGTGCAGGGAGCAGCAGGGTTGCACCTTCAGGGCAGATAATAAATAACGCGTCGACTGTGTTACCTTCTCCTCCACTCCCCATTAGTCTGGTCCGGCCCCGGAAAGTTAGTTGGCTGCTGCAAACTGACAATACATGACTGCGCCCCCAACTGTCTATCCGACGTGGCACCCTAGGCGATCGCCCATCTCTGCCTACCCATCGTCCCGACCCTGGTTCACAAGGTGTATAGCAGGGCATACTGTGTGCTCTGCTATATGCCAGGTGTTTTAGAAGTACACGCTGGCCAGTCCGCACTGGCTGCGGGGCCAGCCCCATTGCTTTCATTTTCCCAGGTGTGTAATTGCAGGGAAGACATGACATGGCTAGACACATGGCTGTACAGTATATACACATCTCACATATACAGTACATACCCTACTCACCTGCACACATAATGCCTGGCACCCTTGTCCCCTCCTTACCGGTCTCCTATAGTCTGGTGCAGTTGGCATTAGGCAGGAGCTTCTCTTCTCTGATGAGAGCTGAGCATAGGGGAAGTGGTATTCGAGGGGAGGGAAAGATACAGCCCCAGATACAGAGTTTTCTGGACTGGGAGCAGCGTTCTGATTGGTGAAGCAGTCCCTGCTGACCCCTGCTCTACCAATCAGCACTGCTCTCACTCTGCACTGACACTGAGGCTGCTACCTACATTGTTTCCCCAAGATGCTTAGAAATATAGGAGGCAAAGGGTTAACTTCCTCCTCCTCTGGGCTCTGCTCTCCCCACTTTTCGTGTTCTCATGCTTTCATATGGATTATTTTTTATTGAAGTGGCTAAAAAGTGGGGGGGACCGTCCCCCACCCAGAAAAAAGTGGGGGGGGATCAGTCCCCTCTGTACCCCCCTAAAGTTACACCTATGGCTTTAAGGTAATGTAGAATGCGCCAGAATATATGAACCTATTCTTCTGTAGGTCATACATACAGGTAGCAGTCTAGTGCCAATAGGACAAGTCTGGCTCAGGCAGACACCTTTAACCTGGTCTGGCTGTTCTAACTGTGCTGCGCCTGGGTTTGACGTCAAAGAATCATAAATGTGTCTATTCTATGAATGTGATGCGACACGCTCCCAGAACACCCCAAATCTTTGCCGCACTAAAAAGTGTCTTTGGCGCATTACAAAGGCCTTATCACACCAAAGTGTGGAGTGCCCCTGTTCATACATTCTTTTTGGCTCAAAGTACACCAGAAAACTGGCGCAGCCCTGTTTAAACATGTCACCCTTAGGCCGTGTTCACACGGCTTATTCCCGACGGATTTGTGCGCCGTATTGAGCGCACAAATCCGGCGTGAATAAGGGGCGGGATGGGGGCGGGGCCGGAGCGCGGCGGGGCGCCGCTCCCGGCCCCATAGACAATGCATTGTTTACGGCACGTACGCGCCGTAAATAATGTGCATGTCACTTTCTCCCCCCGCGGCGGATTCGCCGAGCGAGGAGGGGCGACGGATTCCACTGTTCTCTATGAGAGCAGTGGATTACCGTAATGACAGGGACGGATTGGCGCCGTACTGAAGCGCAAATCCGCCGCGCAGTACGCCGCCAATACGCGGCAGAATAAGCCGTGTGAACGAGACCTTAAAGGGAATCTGTCGCCAATTTTTTTTTTTACTTATTAAATCAATCCATATTCTTTTCCTCTCAGTCGTTTTTATTTCCAGTTTGTAGATTTATCTATTCGGCCGTCTATATATGATTTTGGGGAAGACATTCATGCTTGCACTGCTTTAAAATCAGTCAGAGAGATACTTTACAGCAGCTTCAGCCCATAGGATTCTTAAGACAGAATCTGTCCCATAGACTTGTATAGGAGAGTTTTCACTGTGAAGGGAAGGGAGAGGGGGAGCTGTGACATCTCCTCTTGTGACTGGTGGAGTCTGTGTTATCTATACACAATGGTGTCTCCTTTCAGTTTGACCCTGCTTTTACTGATAATGAGCACACTGCTGAAAAGCTCTCTAAACAGAGCAGGAAGTGTCAGACGATTATTAGGCTTAGTGGCCAAAGTGAAAACTGCAGGACTTAAGAATTATTAAAAAAATACTGAAAGTGATATGGAAAATAAAAAAAGTAACCAAAAATTCCTAAAAAAATGTGATTAACATAAAAATGTGACCTGGGTAGCCAAGCCTGTCAGAGTTGCCATCTCATAGCAGAAATGGAAAAGTGTCTGCTATTAGATAACATGAACACTTACACCACCCACATTGTAATCAGTACAGTTCGAAATAAGCAACTGAATGGAACTAACATTAGTATATCCTAGTAGATATGATAAAATGAAGGCTATAACATTAACATTTACACCACCCAGATTGCCACCTCACCGTGAGTACAGTAAAAAGTAAGCAACTCTACGGCACTAGCATTTGTGCGTTTCCCCACATACACATTGTGGTTCATCAGGCGGACTCTAGCTGCTACATAAACATATAACAACCATACAACAGAATGGTTATTGGTAGTTAGGTGCCATAGATATTAACTAATATGACGAGTGGCAAAGATGTTACTCCTGGCTCCAGACAGATGGAGTACTGTTGGTGGTGCTGCAGGTGAAACAGTCATCCACGGATGAAAAGCCCCGCTGGTATGTCTGATATATTGCCAGTGGTACTAGTCAGATGAAGTACTTTTGGCAGTGCTGCAGATGAAACAGTCATCCACTGATGAAAAACACCGGTGGTATGTCTGATACATTACCTGTAGTATTAGTTAGATGGAGATGGCGGTGCTGCAGGTGAGATAGTCATCCACTGATAAAAAGCAATGCTTGTGCGTCTGATACATTACCAGTACTACTAGTCAGTATTGTGGGTTGTTCACTGTTTAAGACAGATCTGGCCTGAATAGTCACTTAAGAGATACTTTACCCATCTCTTCAGAACATGGGATCCAACCACACATTTTACAGTATAGTTTATAGTATTTAGGGTGATAATAGAAGTTAGCAGGATCTTTTGGTAGCAGCGAGGAAGCTTATGTTGTGGGTTTCAGCGAGCAGGTTGGCTAAGTCTCGTAGGTGCCACTCAATGGAGTCAGTGTGGTGCTGGATAGCGATAGGAGCAGGGTAGCTGGCAGAGCAGGAATAGCAGCATCTCCCACCGCTGTCATCTTACTTTCATGCTGAATCCATCAGATTTATACCCATTCACCACCTCCTCCTCCATGTTCTGGTCTTCACTGCTCCATATGGAGGCTAAGAATACAATTAGAAACTAGTGCTTTATACTGTACTATGCTGCTCCATTGATACAGAACAGTAAATAGGGGAGTGTGTGCAAAGATATATTTACAGAACATACAGGGTGATCGCCATGGCTCTCATTTATGCACTACAGCCAGGAGTCACCACCTAAGCCTAGAAGTAAGCTGTGTTTGAGCAGGTGACCAGATAAGGGAAGTCTAAGAACAGAAGTCCTGGTAAAGGCAGTTTATCTGAAATGTCTGCAGAATTAATGGGTCTGCAGGTCTTATAAAATCACCATGATAAATCTCTAGTAGAGCAAAGTAACCAAGGTGCCATGTTGAAAACAGACACACAGCCATACTCATAGCTCAATGGCAGGAAAAAAACTATTCCCAGTAGGAGGCATGGGAGAAGTTGCGCAGGTGCAAGCAGAAGTGGGACAAGGCATTATGGTGCCCTAGGTAAATAGGACTAATGTCGCCCCCCTCCCACAAAAAAATTTAAATCCCTGGCCCTTACCTGATGCATACTGTATGTGCCTTCACCTGCTAGGTTGAATGGGAAAAAAACAACACAATTGCACCAACACAACAGTGGCATTACTAGGGTCTATTGCGATGTAAAATAATTTATTGTGTATAGAAAATCCTTTAAAATAGCTGTAAAGACAATTTTCTATGAATGATGTCTCTGAATAATGGTCACACAGTTACCACATTATACCTCTGTACAAGCAGCAAATATCACCATACTGTTACTGCACAAACCAGTATACCAAGACCAACATTATAAATGATACCGCTATACGAAGACCAAATAATACCACCACATAATAACCACATATCACCATCACATAGTGATTGAATAATACTGTCATGCTGTTCCTGAATATAAACCATTATACTACTATCACTACTACCAATATTCCCACCATACAGTGACCATATAGGGGTACATACCAGTGTAGAGGTGCTCTGCAGACTTATAAGTTATACCAGTATTGTTACATCCAGTGACACATGATGTTTTCTATTCTGAGTTATTTACTTTCCCTTTTCTTCTGCATTTATTACAGACTGTCATGACGACTTGTCTCAGTCACATCTCATAACTTTTCTCTGTTACTTATGTGGTTTTTGTTGAATTATTTTATTCCAGTGTTAGTAATAAAGGTTTCTGATAGACATTTCCGCATTGCTATCACTAGGGCTTAGTGTCAGTCAGCGTTGTTTCTTGTCACCCGAGGCTGATCCTCACCACCTCTCATTATTACTCCAGTACCCAACACACTAGGGGTGTACTATAAAGAGCCGGATTACTATCAGAAGCAGATCATCTAATATGATAGGGGCAGCTGCAGGCTGGTATTTTTAGAATGGGAAGAAGACCGTATCTATGAAACTTCCTATCCTGATATTATCAGCCTGCAGCTGCCAGATTTTCCTTGGCTGTTTATGAAAAAAGAGAAGTCCTCATCGCCTTTTTTAATCATTTGTTTGTTGAAAAATCGAGAAAAAAGCTAATTATTAAAAAAACTTGGGGTTTCACCCTTTTTCATAACCAGTCACGGTGAAACCCACAGCTGCAATCTGATACTACCAGAATGAGAAGATCCATGGCTATTGGGCCCTTCCCATCCTAAAAATACCAGCCCACAGCAGCCCCAGAAGTGGACCATCACATTAGATTGTCCACTTCTGACAGTAACCCTGATGCATTAGGTACTAGAGTAATAGTGAGAGGTGGTTACTGACACCAAGCCCCAGAGATAGTAATGGAGGGATGCCAATATTATTAACACTGAAGTAAAATATAAAAAATAAACACAGAAACAACAGAAAAAAAACTTTGTTTAAATAAATATTCCTCGAAACCAGCCCTCATTAACAATTGTATTAAAGAAATAGATCCAATGCTGATCTTACATAGTCCAATGAATCTATTATAGTCCAAAAGGGAAACCTGTAAAAAAAAAAAAAAAGGAAAAATCCTACAGAAGCTCTAGGGGATAGGGCTCCATCTGGCATTTAGGATAATTGAGTAAGATTGGTAGACCATTAGGTGGGAGGGAGAATCATTTATCTCATCAGTACAGGAAAGGCCATGTGCAACCCCGCAGCTAGACTATATAGTCTAGTTGCCGTAGGCGATGGGCCCCCTGCACCCAGTGATGTCCCCAACCCTCCACTCTAACCCACCTCACCCACTATTAACAACCCGTCCTACACTTTAGCCCATCGCTCCCAGCTACCTCATTGCAAGCACCCTTCTCCCACTCGAACCCACCTCCCGCAGTCTGAACACCCCTTTGCCAAATCTAAGCTATCTCCCCACTCTAAAATCCCCTCTACTACTAAAATCCCCCACTCTAAACACCCCACTCTATCCCACCTCCCCCACTCTGAGCACCCCCCACCCCCACTCAAACCGACCCACTCCAATTCCCCCACCCCTGCGCTAAGACAGTTGCCTACCTTTGCCTACCCATCGTCCCGGCTCTGGGTGCAGGGGCTTTCATTGTCTCCTTTTAGGAATAGTGTTTTGTTCAGCCACTAAGCTGTATGACTGTATATCTGTATATCTGTATAAGTGATGTCCAATTTTCAATTTTTCATTTTTTTTTTTTTTGTAAATTGCTAATAAAGTTAGTCAAAGGACTCGCAAGACAATGAGAACCATTGACATGAGTTGCCAGCTTCTGTATTTTGGACAAAATATCAACTAATACCTTTTGTTTGATATTTGTTTAGGATGTACTTTTGCCATGTAAATCTGGGAAACATGGGGTGTCAGGATTTAGTCTTGGACACTTGGAATATGCTGGGAAACACGCTCAATTAAATACTATGGGCATACGATTGGTTGTACCACACATAAAATCATACAACTCCCACCCTTTATAAGTTTTATCTATATGCAATTATAATACTAGCAATCCCCCCACTCGTTAATAGTAGGTGTGTAACTGGTTCTTTGTCAGTATTTTTGCATTTGAGCAATCTTCCCTATATGGTACCGTGATTTTTTGGCATACTGGTGTGAACGGGTCCTTATGTAATGTGCAGTTTTTTAAGCAATTACCGCCTCATGAATAGTTAGTGTGTGAGTGATTGTTCATCATTAAAGGAGTTGTCTCCCCACAGGGTTTCAAAGAATGCATGAAAGAAATTCTCTGTCACTTCCTGGTTCAGACTAATTTGCATAAGCTCCCTGCTTGTACAGCTTTGTTGTGCTTTCAGATGCTAATTAGATTAGATTAGCTTCTCAAACTACTCGCAGGACTTCTTATCTGATCCCCAAAACAGAAGCCCTAATTACAGAGCTGTTTACTTGAGATAAATCAAGCTTTTTTACTGTCTGGCAGCACAGGACACTGACTGACACTGCTGACCTGTGTGATGACTCACTCTCTGTTATCTCATTGAACAAACAGCCCAGGGAGATTTGTTTACAGGTCTGTTACTGAGGGAACTGAAATAGCCATGGAGGTAATAAATTCACTTGTATCTCTTTAGGGAAAACAGAGGAACAATGCAATATATTTGGAAAATGTCTTTATTTTGTGTTCACTACAATTTGAAAGCTATTCTTTGTAGCGAGACAACCCCTTTAATCTGCGCCTGTGCAACTTCTCCAGTTTAGCACTGGGCCTTCCATTGCCTACCATTCCTACTGGGAATATATTTTTGTCCAGCCATTGAGATGTGAGTATAGCCGTGTGTCTGGTTTATAAGTAAACACGTCAGGTCGCGGGTGCACCTGTACTCACATTGCCCCTGCAGCGAGTGATGCCGCACTCGCAGCTTCATTCCCTACTCACTGCTCCTCGCCTGCTGGTTGCCGGGCGTGCACTCACCCTCAAGGATGCGCACAAGACAGTTCAGTTAAAATTAAAGGGCCAGCACACCAGTGATTTGCTATCACCAGGTGCTGACCCTATTTAAAGAGAACCTGTCACATAGTTTATGCCCTCCTTACTGAGGACAGCACAAGCTAGTGACAAGACCTGCTGTTTCCAGTGCTGTGTCCCTTATTCTGTAAGATTTTGTAGTTTTCATGTATTTAGTGCTCAAATCTGCACTTTTCATGCCAGAAAAGAGTCATGAAAAGTCAGTTTTTTTAAAACCCCGCCCACCTGAGGCTAGCCCTGCCCACCTCAACTTATAAACCTATTACTTTGTATATGTAGAAACATGAGAATAACTGCCAGGTGGGTGTGGCAAGCCTTTGGTGGGCGGGGCTAACACCTGCTCAAGAATAAGATTTGAGGGGTAAATGCTCTAAAACTACAGCAAGGCCAAAACATTGTTATAATTTAAGTTGTATGTGAGTTGGGAGAATGGCAATAAATGGTTTCCATACCGCAAAAAAAAGTTTGGTCTGTTTTTCTTTTTTGGCAACATTTATACAGGAATTGAAATATTTTCATGGGTTCATAAACTTTAAGCAGCAGTGGTTTGGGTACTATTTAGGGTATGTTAAATTGTATTTTACATTTATTTTTATCTTCTTGCTATAAAATATGTTTGTGCAAAGGTACCCGGCAATATCATTTTATGTGTCCTACATTTATTTATGTCAATATACTTGTATATTTTATAGGATAGGTACAATGTGTTATTGGTCACTTAGATACTGGTAATGGATTTTTTACAAGACAAAACTGCATTAAAGGGATTACATGGAAACAAGTAATATTTAGTATGACAGTAAAGCTCTTAAATCTGCTCCTAAACTTAAACAGGTTGTATTCAAGAGACAGACCCAACTTCTTATACTTCTTTGTATTGTTTTTTCATTTGATTTTAGCTACATTTTTCATTATAGGGAAGTAGTTAAAATGTAAGGTAATGAAAATCTGGAAAGCTCTTAAACAGGTTCTAGGATGTGAATGGACAGACAAACAATAGAAGACCTGATTTTGTAATTTTTTTGTTTTAGGAAGTCTTAGAGATTCTGTACAGCTTCAACAACTCACAGCCTCAGGAGACAGCAGTGGAAGAAATCCAGACTTGTCATCTACTCCATTAAAATATCATCGACTACCTGTCTTCACCTCTTTACCTTACTGGAGCAATACAGATACTTTTACCAGCCCAGGTATAATTTTAATCTGTCTTTGTATTCTATAAAAAGGAAAATTCCAAAAAAGAAATTGATGAGCCAGTTTCACGGTGGTTTACACGATTACGATTGCGACACTGGGTTTTTTGATTACATTGTGTTTTTTCGTTTCCGCTTTCTAAGAGACATACGTTTTTTTTTCCATCTATATGTATCAGGGCTTGTTTTCTATTTTCCATTTAAAACTACTTTAAATGGAACCATTTACCATACAATATAATGTACTGGGAAACCCAAAAACTATTCTTTGTGGGCTGAAACATGAAAAAAACACAATGGTGCCATTGTTCTGGAGGGGGGGGGGGTTGGCGAATTTTTATGGCATGCAATGTACAGTATTAATGGCATTTTATCTTTATTCTGCAGGTCGGTACAATTTCGGTGGCACCAAACTTTTACAGTTTTCGTCATTATTTATTATTTAAAAAAATTTCTTGCAGGCTGAAGTGTAGTTTTTGTTGATATTAATTTTGGGATACATGCAACTTATTGATCAATTTTTATTCCAATTTTTTGGGGAGGCAAACTAACAAAAAACACAATTTTGTCGTTCTGTATTTTTTTTTCTATAGCACTCACTGTGTGGCATAAGTAATGATATTATATTCTACTATTTGAGACTTTTACGGAAAAGGAAGGTGTTTTTAACTCTTAAAACTTTCTTTTTTTGAAAACCTAGATGCTGTGGTTACATTGACCACTGTATCTGAGTGGTTAAGCGACCCAGATCAAAGTTATTTCCAATCCTGTCCACTAACAGCCACTCTCAGCTATAACAGCTGGCATCCATTAGATATGGAGCAGGCGCAGCCCATGAGCCCACTTTATACCCCCACTCAGACATCATGACATACAGTTGTCATTTGGCATTAAGAGGTTAAAGTCATATTGGGATGTAAGAAAAGAAATTAAAGAGAATTTTTAAACTAATTCTTGCTGCTGTTTGGAAGAACAACATACAGTAGTGACAGGTGTACTGATTTCAGCCATGTCACATTGTGATTCGAGCAATATATACTTAGAATCTGGAATATTTATGAGCTTTGAGCCCCTTGCTCATCAGCCAGTGATTTGCAGCTTTCTCTCTATAATTCTGCCTATGCAATCAGCTCTCAATCAGCATCTGGTGGATGGAGGGAGCTCACAGCTCATGAATATGCTGGACTCCATGTACACAGCACTTGGAGAACACTGCAACTACTTAAATGTAAACTTATCTAAAAGACAGCATATTTGAGACATATGGCTAAAATCAGCAAGCCTCAAAAAGGTCAACATGAAGTAGGTGCCAGAATCCCTTTAATCTAAAACATTTTAGTGGATATTTGTAGTTGATGCTCTTGTCCTTCTGTTCATCGACATGTTGACCCAATAGTGTACTGATTAAAATGCTTCTAAATCTGTCTATAGCAATCTATTTTCATGCCTTTTTTGAACGGCTAGTGTGCTTGAAGGAGAAAAAAAATTCTTAAATCTGCCTTGTAGATTTAGGCAGTATTATTCTATATATGGAGAAATCCATAGCATGTGTTACCAGGATCACCTATTGGAGTATATTATTTACAGATTGGACTGTTTAATCATTTACATTTATTTGAAATGTATGATGTTAACCAAACAAAGCTTGGAGCACCCGAATTCCCCAGCAATGACTTTTAACACAGGCTGTAAGAAACTCCACATTTCCTAATGATTCTTGTCCTGAGGTTGACTTTTTTAATATATGAAGGTTAACGCCCATGTCAGGATGCAAACAGCATTATGACTAAAAATTACTTTTACAACCTGATTTTCAGGTAATGAGTTTTTGTAATTACTTTGCATCTATGGTCACAGGGTTAAAACAAGGAGGAAAATGTATATCGTTTTACCATGGGTGTCATACCATGGATACCACAACACTTTTTTCCCTGCAAGGGTGTTCTAATGTGACCCTCCAGAGAGATGTGAAGGCCTAGATGCCAGTTGCATGCCATACTACAATGCTGACGACTCTAGCACTATGGTTATGAGCAGGACTGGGACAAAGTATTCTGGTGCATTAGGCAAATAAAGCAGATGGTGCACCTCAAAATGGAAAATTCAGCTCACCCCATGCCTCCTCGCGCCCCCCTTTCTGCCTAGGATGAAGCGGCGCCATTTGCGGTTGCCTACCTTCGTCATCTCGGGTGGAGGAAGGTAGGCGACTGCTAATCATCATCAGTTGGCATGATGTCCAAGCAGTTACATGACTTAGGCCCTAGCATCAACAGTGTAGTTGTCACATAAGAGACTAGTAATTGCAATGACACATTGGCAATCCCCATGACTATGCCCACAAAACAGGAATTATGATGGGGGGAGTTTTGGGAAGGCTTTCCCGGCCCTTTGGGAAAGAAACTCTATACCACAGTCCACTGCCCTCCAGTAACTCCAGACCCAGGTTGGGGGGCCTGCCCCAGAAAAGGGAAAAAAAATTCCCCAAGGGGGCCCAAGGCTGGGGGAAAAAAGGGAAAATGTTTTATTTAAACCTATAAATTTAATTAAAAAAAGTTGGGGGCCCCCCTTTTTAATCTTAACCCTTTTTTTTATTTTTATTTTTTTTGGGTTTTTGGCCAAAAAGCCATTTCAATTTGATATATTAATTTAACTGGGGACAACAGTAAAAATTTCCGGATTAAAAATGGGTTTTTTTGTACTAAAAAAAATTGTCCCAATATGCAAAAAAACCCCAAATTTTTGACTGGTGCAAAAAATTTGGGAAACCCTTATCATTTTATTGATTTGAATTTCCCCCCCAAAACTATTTTTTTATGACTTTCTGAAGCACAAAATTGGGTTTTTTTAACCCAGGTGTATCCAATGATGAAAAAAAGGTTTTAAGGGGGCCCAAATTGCAATTTTGTTCTCCTTTTGAATTTTTTTCTCCTGGGGAAGAGTGGCATAGGGGCCCTCCTAAAAAACAACTCTAAATTGATCTGAAAACAAAGATTGTTCACATAGTTGTTCGGGGAAGGATACAAAAATTTTTGTTCAGAAAATTTAACCTGTCTTTTTCCCACTGTGGGGAAAATTTAGAAAGGGAAATTTGGAAGACCACGGGGACGTTTTGTTAAGCCAGAAGTGAGGCCAAAAAAAATTTTCAGAAAAGGCAGAGAAAAAAAATGGTGGAAAACGTCAAGGAAAATTTCCCCCGGCCCACCTCCAAAGAGCTGCAGCATAATCTTGCTGCAGAGGGTTGTCACTGTGCATCGGTCAACAATCAGCAAACTTTGCACAAGGAGAGCTGTATGGGGAGAGTGATGCAAAAAGAAGCCGTTTCGAAAGCACGCCACAAACAGAGTCGCCTGAGGTATGCAAAGCACATTTGGACAAGCCAGCTTCATTTTGGAAGAAGGTCCTGTGGACTGATGAAACAAAGATTGAGTTGTTTGGTCATACAAAAAGGCGTTATGCATGGCGTCCCAAAAACACAGCATTCCAAGAAAAAACACTTGCTACCCACTGTAAAAATTTGGTGGAGGTTCCATCATGCTTTGGGGCTGTGTGGCCAATGCCGGCACGGGAATCTTGTTAAAGTTGAGGGTCGCATGGATTCAACGCAGTATCAGCAGATTCTTCAGAATAATGTACAAGAATCAGTGATGAATTTGAAGTTACGCGGGGATGGATATTTCAGCATGACATTTATCCAAAACACAGCTCCAAATCTACTCAGGCATTCATGCAGAGGAACAATTACAATGTTAGGGAATGGCCATCCCAGTCCCCAGACCTGAATATCATTGATCATCTGTGGGATACTTTGAAGCGGGCTGTCCATGCTCGGCGACCATCAAACTTAACTGAACTTGAATTGTTTTGTAAAGAGGAATGGTCAAAAATACCTTCACCCAGGATCCAGGAACTGATTAAAAATACAGGAAGCGACTAGAGGCTGTTATTTTTGCAAAAGGAGGATCTACTAAATATTAATGTCACTTTTCTGTTGGGGTGCCCATACTTTTGTACCGGTCAAATTTTGGTTTAATGCATATTGCACATTTTGTGTTAGTACAATAAACCTCATTTCAATCCGGAAATATTACTGTGTCCATCAGTTATTAGATATATCAAATTGAAATGGCTGTTGCAAACACCCAAATATTTAGAACTAAAAATGATTAAGATTAATAGGGGTGCCCAAACTTTTTCATATGACTGTATTTGTTCCCTACCATTACCACTCTGGAACTCCTGGGATCCACTTCTGTTTACTTTTGGGTTCTTGTCCCAACACACAGGAGGTACTTGCGCTCCATTGTAAGAGGATAGAGTGTGAGCCTTTCCTTTGTGTAGGGACACAAACGCAGAAGTGAAGAGGAGCAGATCCTGAGGAACACTGGAGCAGTACCGGACCAGTGGGTAACTATAACTTCTTTCTTTTTTTTTGTAGCCTGGCCCCATTTAAGATGAAAGAGGTTTTTTTATTTAAACAAACTCTTTACCGTGCTCTATGCCTATGACACACCTTAGTGAACCCATGATTTTATCTTTGCTCCCAATATTCCCTGAATGAAAAGGGAGCCCATGATGACCATCTTGGGCGACATGTCCCATTGGGGCTGCACCATTTTTTGGTGTATTTTGCAACTAAAAACTGTCAACGCCCTATTCTCTATATAAATGAACTGCCATTCACCAAATCTAGGTGCATTTTATGCCAGGCATGACTTTTGAAAGCGCCTAAATTAGGCGCATCAAATATGCTAGTAATGACATGCTATGTGCCTTTTTTTGCTATGCGCCTAAATTAGACGCCTCAAACATGCTACGCAAGGTATACAACATGCCAGATTTTTTGATAGGTTCATTCATTCAGGCGCACTATACACTCATTTAATATGCCTTAAAACTGGCATGGTGGTTCCTCTTTTTTGACATGTCACCCCTTATGTTTACATCCGTGCCCAGCTTCAGGAAAGAGTATCCTATGGGAAAGAGGAAAATGGATTGCATAAATAGGTAGGGAAAGAAGCTAGATCTTTATTTTATGGTCAGTAGGAAGGAGAAAGATAGTAATAGTTGCAAGAGAAAGAAATTAATTTTTCAAGATTGGTTGTTTGTGAATAAAACAGAAGGTAATATTTGGTAAAGAAGCAATTAGTTTATGAGAGGATTGAAGTGTTAGAGCAAAATAAAATTAAAGATAAGAGGAGAAAAGAAAGAAAAGGAAAACTGAAAATCTGGGCTGGTTCTAACTTTAAAAACGCACAATTGATATTAACCCCTTCCCGACATTGGGCGTATGCATACGCCCTAGCGGGAAGTGACTTCCCGCAAATGGACGTATGCATACGCCCTGGCGATCGCGCGGGCTTGCTGGCGAGCCGCGCGCGATCACGACATGGAACCAGCGGGAAATTACCGCTGGCCGCATGCCGTATCACCCCCGCGGGTGTTTAACGCACCATTACCGCAGCCTGTCATGGCCGCAATAATGAAGCCGCAGGCAGGAGGAGTGAGCCCTCTCCCTAAGGGAGGCAGCGGAGAGAGCCGCTCGCCGTTCCTACGGTCCCCGGTGCTTTCTAAAAGCATCGGGTAGTCTGGTGACGTCACCATGCCCACAATGCATTGGGGGATGGTGTCTCTAGTTGCCATGGCGACCTCTGCACAGCAGTGTGTGAAGATCCCCCTCTTCAACAGCAATCTAATGATTGCTTTTCCCCGTGAGGATTTGCTGTTAAAAAACCCTCAGGGGGGAAAAGAAAAAAAAATTGGAAAAAGAAAAAAAAAAAAAGTAAAAAAAAAAACCAAATAAAATAAAATTAAACCATGTACACTGCCCTTTTCCCTTTACAAAGCCAATCCCCCAAAAAAAGATCAAAAAATAATTAAAAGTACCCTTTTTTTGGGTATGCCGCGTGCGTAAGACCCACCCTATAAATTGTCACAAAAAATTAACCCGTCGGTAAAGGCCGTAAAAAAAAAAAAAAGAAACAGTCACAAAATTTGGATTTTTGTCACCCTGCAGAATAAAATGGAAATAAAAAGGATAAAAAAATCATTAAATGCCAAAATTTGTACTTTAAAAAGTCAGTTATCCCAAAAAAAAAAGTCCTTAACGTTCTGTATACGGAAAAATAAAAAAGTTAGGTCTCAGAAGACACATGCAAAAAATATTATTTAACCAAAAAAAACATTTTTTTTTTTTAAAGTGCTTCCAATTAAAAAAAACTTTTAAAAATAGGGTTCCCCGAAATCGTATCGCCCCAGGGGGAAAAGCTAACTGGTCATGGATATTTCACGGTGAGCTGTTAAAAAAAAAAATAAAAACCTATTTGGATTGCTATTTTCTTCCCCTCCCTTTCCCAAAAAAGGATTTAAAACTGATCAAAAAGTCTTGTCCCCCAAAAATTATCCCCTTTAAAAATTTCAATCCCAAAAAAACAAGCCCTACACAGTCGTACACAGAAAAAAAAAAAAAGTTATGGCTCTCAGACTTTTGGGGATGCAAAAACGTGTTTTCCTTTTTGAAAAAAAAGTGTTTTTATTGTGAAAAGCGTAAAACAAAAAAAAAATAAAATTTGGGGGTTCGCTGAAATCGTTCGACCTGTGAGAAATATAGCATGTAAACTATTCTGCACCGGGGGACCGCTGTAAAAAATAAAAAAAAAAAAACCCAGGAAAAGTTGTATTTTTGTTCAAAATCCCTAAAAAAACCTTAATAAAAAGTGACAAAGGGATTTGCCCCCCATATTGGTTTACTAATAAAAAACGTCAAAATCCCACAAAAACAAGGCCATAATCAGTCCGTATACAGAAAACCGAAAATGTTTGGGCACAGAACAGGACAACATAAAAACGAAATTTTTTTTAAAAAAGACCTTTTTATTGTGTAAAAGTAAAAAAACATAAAAAAACTTTAAAAAATTATTCATTGCAATTGTACCCCCCCCATGTAAAGTACCCTTTTTTTATACTGCCGGCAAACGCTGAAAAATTTGAAGCCCAAAAAAACAAGGGCGGAAAACTGCGTTTTCCCTTTTTATAGCCCAATGCAAAAAAAAAAAAAAAATTTTAACACTGTGCACCCAAAAGCAAAATACCCCCCCAGATGTGATTATGAGGCGTGTAAACCCCAAAATGGGGCGGTTTGGAAGGTTTCCCCTGTTTGCTACTTTGGGGGCTTTGAAAAATTCGACTGGCCCCACCAAAATCTGGCCCCAAAAGCAAAATGCACTCCCCCCCTTTTATCCCCCCTGCCAGGGCCCAAACAGTTTTTACACCCACATGTATGGTATTGCCGAATTGGGAAAGAAATTGCGTAACAAATTTTTGGGTCCTTTTTTTTCCCGGATGCCTTGTAAAAATAAAATTTTCAGTAAAATTGCAGATTTTTGGAAAAAAAAAAATTTTATTTCATTTTCACAGCAACGCTAAAAAATTTTGGAAAAAAAACCCGTTGGGGGGATATATCCACACCGTGTTATTTCCTTAAGGGGTGTAGTTTTCCAATTTGGGGTTTTTTTTTTAGGGGCATTTAATTAAATTTTGCACCCTTTGGGGTTCCCCAAACCCGAAAAAGGGCCCCTAAATTGAAAAACGTGAAAAATGAGACCCAGAAACCAGTAGGTGTTTTCCTATTCTGGGGTTGTGGTTTAGCCAAAAAATGCACTAGGCCACATATGGGTATTCTGAAAACACGAATCGGGGAATCATATTGGTTGCATTTCCCCGATCACATTTACTATTCTTTTGAATAATGTTTTTAAAAATTGAAAAAACTGCAAAAAAATGAAATTTTTAAAAATTTCACTTCCCCTTTGCTTTAATTCCTGTGAAAACCCAAAGGTTAATAAACTTTCCCAAAAAGCGGTTTTGGAAAATTAGTTTCTTAGATGAGGTCTTTATGGGGGGTATTAACATACAGGGCAATCAAAATCAAGTTAGAACGGGGTCCTAAAAAATTTTATTGCAAATTTTCTTGAAAATTTTAAAAATTTACTAAATTTTTTAAGCCCCCATGTCGTAAAAAAAAAAAAAGACATTTTAAAAAAAATTTATGAAACTACAGCAGAAAATAGGTAGATGTAGTTAAACTATTTTGAGTGGAATTTTCATTGACTTACATGCAGAAATTTTTGAAGTTTGAAAATTGGTAAATTTTTTTAAAATTTTTCCGATATTTGATTTTTTCCCAAAAAAACAAGCATTTTTTGTACCAAAAATTTTTTACTATCTTTTAAAAACAATGTGTCACGAGGGGAAAACAATCTCTGAATCACATGGTAGGTTAAAGTTCAAAAGTTATTCTACTAAAATGACACATGACAGATTTCAAAAATGGGGCTCTGTCAGAGAGGCCAAAACTGGCTCCGGCGGTAAGGGGTTAATTACATTAGTCATTTTTCTTTTATTTGTGCCATTTTGGGTCCAAACATTCCCCCAAAATTTTAAATAAAAATTTTATTTTTTTTAGGTTTTTTTGTTTTTTTTTAAGAAAACTAATTCAGTTTTATCTAAAAAAAATAAATAATAATGACAATCAGATAAAATACTATTTCAAGTGCAATTAGGGAAAGGAAGGGGAAAACATACCAATGAGTATAACAGGATCTGTGCTTTTGCTGCACATAGGGAAAGTGTGATTTGTATTAAAAAAAAAACAAAAAAAAAAGTAAATTCAATTAGAAAATACATAGACCAGGGGTGTCAAACTGCGGCCCTCCAGCTGTTGGGAAACTACAACTCCCATCATGCCCACTGTTATAGATTATAAAATGTTTATGGGAGTTTTAGTTTCCCAAAAAGTGGAGGGCCCCAGTTTGACACCCTGCATAGACAAATTAAAAACACCATGGGGCCTATAGGTGAGGTATCCTACTGCATGTTTCTACAGTGGGCTACACTGCAGCCATCCTTTGGGGATAAATTTCAGAGTCATCATGATGTGCATATCAAAAAGCTTGTGAAATCTTAAAGCGGTTGTCTCACTACACTGATTCATCTTACCTCAGTCCTGGTGTTTTTGGTTTTTTTGGAATTAGGGGTGGGTTTACTGGGTTCTACTAAGCTGGTAGAAACCAGGTCTGTAGCTATAGCAACCCTTGCTGAGTATCATGAGAGAATTGAAACAGGTCTGTAGCTATAGAACCCAAGGAGCTGATGGGGCAAAGAGGGGATATCTCAGAATACGTAGGACACTGCTAATGGACACATATTGCAAAGTGACTTGTTTTTGCAAGATCTTTTAATATAAAAAGCAATCC
This sequence comes from Phyllomedusa bahiana, assembly GCA_025379985.1. NCBI lineage: Eukaryota > Metazoa > Chordata > Amphibia > Anura > Hylidae > Phyllomedusa > Phyllomedusa bahiana. Next base: position 24,235 of record JAODAL010014714.1, read on the forward strand.
TTGTAGTGAGACAACCCCTTTAAAGAGGCATATAATGACACATTTAAAAAAAATCATTGTATTTTCTTAGATGTTAAATAAATAATTAATTAAATTACAAATGATAAATGGTGTTAACGTAGGAGTTATACTTCACTCACATAACACTCAGGCTAAGGATATAATAGAACATATTTTGAGTGAGTTTCAAATGACACTTTTTCAAATATTAGTTTGCGAGAAAAAAAATTCAGTTTTGAAAGATAAGCCTACAACGATTTCAAGAATGTCCATTCTGAATATTTATATTAAATGCTACATTGCAGCCAGCCAAGAAATGATTTTTTATTTTTTTGCAAGGCCAGATACAGTTACGTATATACTCCTAAAATATTTAAACTCTTATGGACTATCAGAGGAATATTTGGAATAAAAAAAACTTACCGTGACCGTTACATCAGATGAAGCCCATGGTTCATGGTTGGGAAGAAGTGTGGAGTTTCTGTACTGTCAGTGAAGAGTAAGGGCTTGTTCACATGGAGTTTTCACTCCGTGTTATATCCGCTTATTAGATCCGACAGAACGGACCCAGAGATGGATCCAACAATTAGCAGTGAGATTATCACTGCGGGCTAGAAAACACGTAGCTGTCAGTGAAGAGTAAGGGCTTGTTCACATGGAGTTTTCACTCCGTGTTACATCCGCTTATTAGATCCGACAGAACGGACCCAGAGATGGATCCAACAATCTCACTGCTAATTGTTAGATCCGTCTCTGGGTCCGTTCTGTCGGTCCCTGAGACGGATCTATAAAGCAGATGTGAACACGGAGTTAAAACTCCATGTGACCAAACCCTAAAATAAAAGCTGAATCAGAATTCTATCATGATTTGGTATTTTTTAATACATTCACAGAAAAGCAAAATAATCCAAATCCAGAGTCAAATGAGCAATTTAGCAGTATCAATAGAGCTCTAATTAAAAAATACAACTTTCTTAGTTTTACATTTACAAATATTTCAAAGCCATATACTCCACAAAGGCTCCAGACATATTAAGGTCACAATTTTTTCAAACAAAAGGACTTATAGTTTATTGTTCTGACCTCTCATCTCAGATGTCCCTCAGATCCGAAATGATAGGTGTAATGGGAATCCTTACTGTCCTTAATGTTAAATTGGGGTATGCAATAGAAATTCAGACAGTGCTCTTGTCTTAACACACTTATGGTGGCGTCTGTATGTAGGCGATTCCTCCTTAACGTCTTAGCAATTATGTATATGTTGCAGATCAGACGCTTAAGAAACGATTATAGAAAAATTTATTAGACGACTGTAATACAAGTGATAAAATCAGGTAGATATACTTGCATATGAACGAGACTTGTCCATAGTGTGAGCCGTAGCGTTTGGCGTTATTCAGGAGTGTAGATTCATGCAGCGCATGTAGCGAGGTGAAAGCAGTCTTCCAGGCAGGGCGTAACACACCTGTGAGGCGACGTTTCGAGAGGCGGTACCTCCCTTTCTCAAGCATGCTACGCATAGCCCCCTTCCATCATGTAACCACCATAGATTGTAGAGGAAAGCTCCTTTCCTGAGTGAGGATAAACTAGAAGTGGAGCTGCCAGGATGAGAGAGCTGCTCTTGAAGCGGTGTTCCCATGATACACTTTAATGGCATATTGATAGGATATGCTATTAAAATCTGATAGGTGCGGGTTCCACCTATGTAACGTGCACCTATCTTGGAGACGGGCCAATGAAAGTGTCAGCACAGAGTGGATGAATGGTCGCGCTTGCGCACATTTCTCCGTCTTGTGGGAGTTCTGAGTACAGCTGAGCAGTGTATTCGGCCCCGGCAACCAAAGGTTTAAGGGGTCCACTCAGGAGCAAGAACATTATACCTTTTTGGTGAAAATACTAAGTTGGTGGCTTTCTGCAATCTAGCATTACTATGTGGGTTGTGTGATATATTACGGTATTATTTATACCTTTTACTATTACTGCTTATACTGCTGTTTTTGTTTCCGGTTACTAGATGGTGGGGACCTATCAGAGTCTGAGTTCTAGTTATGCTCCATCTCAGGTCTTAGGCTATGTTTCCACTGCACAGGAACGCGATCGTATCTTCTGTGCTTTTAGTTTTTTAAAACCCCATAGACGGCAATAGAAAAGACGAGTTGTAGTCTCCACAGCTTGTCTTTTCTCCGCTCGTCTTCTGGCGCTGGCTTATTATACAACATGTTGTATAATAAGCCGGCGCTTTTAGTTTTCTTGCTGTCTTGGTGACGTAAAAAAAAACGAGAAGCAACCGTGTTTTTTGTACAAAGCGTGACAAAAAACGCGGTCCTGCATCGGAAAAAAATGGCCGATTTCGGGCCATTTTTTTGTCCAATGCAGTGGAGACATAGCTTTATAGCCCTGGCACTAAATAGTTTAGATGACACCCTACATTTTAACATATTACATTGAGATTTGCTTTATGTGTATCATTATTATTTTGGTCAGGTATTTGAGTAATCCTATTACAACCAAGTTAAAATATACACCTGGGCCCTTTTCTGACATTGTGTTGTCACCTTGCCAACATAGCTAAATGCTTATCACCTTTCCATAATAACATTTTTAGCACAATAGTTAATAAACCATTTTAAATTTACCAAAAATTGTGAGCATAGGCATAAGCATGTTATTCTGCATAAACATTTCCTCTGGAAATTACACATTTGAGCAGTATAAATATTGGTTATTTACCATTACTAGGGCATTGTACCCCAGTGGAAGAGGAGACTGGAAATGAAGAAGAATTGGCCTATGACAAAGAGATGCTGGAAATATATGGAAAAAGTTCAACTATACCAAGTGCAGCAACGCTCAGAAAATCCAGTCCAGAGCGAAGAGAAGCTCATGTTACACACAGTTCCTGGAAAGTCAAAGAGCAGTGCAATTCACATATGGTAAATGTATTGGGATAACCAATTCCTTGACAAATATACTGTTACTAGTGCATCTCAAAAATTAGAATATCACAGAAAAGATAATGGATATCAATAATTTAAGTCAAATAGAGAAACCTATATATTGTATAGACTCATTACAGTATGAATGACAAGGTTTAATATAGTACATATGTGAGCCCTATAACAAACAAAAAGATAGTCCTGGAGAACCCCTTTAATTTTCAATGATATTCTAATTTTTTGGGATGCACTAGTATGTGCAGAAAAAACTCAATCCTCACAATAGCATTTATTTCCATATACACAAAGGCACTGGGAGTCCTGCACATTCACATACAAAGGAAAACATAATATATCAAATTCTAAACTGAAAATGAAGAAAATGTAATAATACATTGTTCAAAAAATAACAGTGTGTGCATTTTCATTATCCAACTCGAATATTTACAATATAAACTGTAATTTGTTCCCAGATTTGACTTTTCTGTATATCACTGAACTAATATTTAGTTATGTAACCTTTTTTTCTGAGAACTATTTTAAGTCTTTGTGGCATGGAGTCAACTAATGTCTTATACCTGAGAACATGTATTCCAGCATAAGCAGACTGTACTACATTCCACAGTTTATTTGCATTTTTAGATTTTTCATCAAAAAACTATTTTTTTATGTCACTTCACAAATTCTCATTCGGATTTAAAGGGGTTGTCTCGCTACAATGATTGGGTTTTAATTTAAGACTTTAAAAAACAAGCAGCTTTGCAATATATTTCATTACAAATGTCCTTCTGAGTTTGACGTCTAGCCTTTTTGTATTACTACATCAATTCACAATAGTCTATAGCAATGCTGACCTGTTGATCCATTTACTTGGCTGTCAGATCTGAATGACTCATTACCTTATGAAGACAGGTCAGACAGAGAGCACCTCCCGCACATGAATGTTCTGTGTGGAAGGAGGGTGGAGTGGACCCTGGCATCCTGTGTACCTGGATTAAACCCCTTGTGGTGTGCTTCATGCTTCCTCCTGCTTTTTCTCTACACAGATAGATGTGATGAAGCAGTGACCCTGTTGTTACTATAAATCATGAGTATGTCTTTGGAACTGTGAACTTATACCTATACATCACAGATCAGGGGTGGGCAAGTGAAACATTTCTTGTTCTCCTGTATTGGGACACACCTGAGTATAGTAACACAGCCTTGTTGTGCTTATGGAGATGTGGGACTTGTAAGCCCAGCAGGGGATAATCTAGGATACACTTGCATCCATCTTGCGCTCTTTAGCATACACAGCAGTTCACGCCTCTCTAACTCATAGATCACCCCCCGCCCAACAACCCCCCAGGCGACACCCCACAGGGTGAACTTGAGAGCAAACCCCCTCCCCCCCCCCCCGTATAGAAGTTCTGCTGCTGTTGCTGATGGGAGGGGGGGGGAGGGAGAGAACAGACAACCAAGAACACTCCCCTCAGTTCAAATTACCAGGGGCCTGACAGGGTGAAAGCTGTAATGAGACAACTCCTTTAAAATCTGGGGATGGGGGCCCCTTAATATCATCAATTTTGTGGATGAATCAGGGCGTTGCTTTTGCGTTTTTTTCGGTCTTGTCCTGTTGAAAACCCCCTTTCAAGGGGGAGTCTTTTTCAGCATAAGGAACTGACCTCTTTTGGTATTTTTTATATTCAAACTTTTCCCTGGGGCCTGTAAAGACGTCTACATGCTATTTATTTGAAATAAAAATTTTTTAATTTAAATTTCACCAATTTAAAGTGATGTTACAATTGTGGATTCTGTTGGTTGCCCATTACTTGGCTACACCTACCAAGAATTTTTGACCATTTGTTTATGTTTTCGACAAAAGCAGTAATGAACCTTTTCTGATGTTAAAATGCTTTTTATTAGAAATAATTATATGGAAATACTGGTGGACCGAAAAAGAATGGGGGGTCACCCTGGAAACACTGAAAAAGGGGGCATAATTTTATGGATTAAAAAAAATAATTTAATTCTCCTGCCTTGGATAATGATGTTCATTTGAGATGCATTCAGTGCCTTAAACATCTCATGCAATATCACTAACGCATTTTGTTTTGTAACAGGGAGAGGAGCAGCAGAATCAGTCAAGTGTAGATGATACAGTGAGCAGTATAAATGACCGCCATGAAAAGCCCACACCACCTGTAGATCTGTATTTTTGTAATGAAAATTATGCACCTCATCGTGGACAACCTCACACGACTTTCTATGGTGGCCCTTTCACAGGGCGAAGGAAACACTCACACAGTGAGTACTTGGCTTGCACATGAGACGAACTATAAAGATTAACACAACAATTGTGAGGGTACTAAAAAATATATAGAGAATTCCCCAGGGATTCCCTAGGCATGGTATAATTTCCCTGATTTGGATTAATTTGTTTTATTGACATCTTTGGCAGTCTCTTTAGCATACTGGACTATGGTACTAAGCGTATGCTTGAACACCGGATGGTGATGAGCTTAGCCTTTTATTACATTGTGGTCCATGTGAATTGATACCTCAGGGCAATTTTGGTATATGCATGTATCTCACGGACTGTATACTTGTGTATGTGTATATATATTGTATAAATATACTATATAGTAATATATAATAAAATATTTTCATTGTAGGACCGTAGGCGGAGAATATCATAGGTCCTTGTTTGGTTGTATATATGCACTTTTTGGTATCTTGCTGCATTTATTTAATACCTTGTGAATGTTTGTTGCATTTATGGTCTTCAAGATTTTATGGAGGTTTTTAGTGGATATCATACCACTCCTCTTTGCTTAGTGGAATGATAATTATCTCTCCACTTGCCCGGTGATTGGATTATATAGACAGTTGTGTACCATTGTACCCGTCTATTTGTGGTCCTTTTAATAATTGCGGACCACTTGACTCTTTTTTGATAAACTTTTTTCCACACTAAGACCCCTGATGAAGTGTTTTGAGGGACATAGAAATATGTTGGGACATCTTTACTGTTAGGGCTTTGTTTATTTAGGGTTTAGGTTCCGGACAGGGCCGCCCTTTTCGGGGCATTTCCCCTGTATGTCTATAGGGCGAGATAGGTTTGTTTAGAATTAAGATTCCTTTTTGCTTGAGTTCCTTTGCTCTAGGGGATAATTTTTTGTTTTGTTTTTCTCCTCTTTTTAGAATTTATTATTAAAAGTGAAGTTTTAATACATGATTTTTTGGTTGTGGGGTTTTCTTTGAACTATAAGGATTGATCAAATTGAACTAAGTTTCATGCTCTGAAAGGATTTCCCTTCCAGATGGCCCATTTTCCTGCATATTTGTCATATTATTTGGTTTGAGATCTTCAAATAAGACCTATTGTTAGACAAAAGAAAAAATGTGTAAAACCATTTGGAATCATAACTACATTTTTTAAGCAACAAACATCAATTCCATATTATCCTTTTTAAAAATTAGTTCCCCGAACCGTAGCTCATTTAATTGTGCTTAGATTTATAGTGGAACCAGCCAGGATTGATGGAAGCCAACCTTACTATAAGTTACATGTATAATGAGAGCGAAGCAGATACTAGAAATTTTTTATTAACACTGTGCTTAAGAATGAAGGAAATTCCAGGAAAAATGTAGAAATTTAAGCCATTTCTTACCCTCTGGCATGCTATCAAACCACAGTAAGTGCTTTTTTTTTCCAAATGGAGAAGACTGGAAACATTGAGGGATTCCCAGTAGTGTCTGGTCGGCAAATATAATCCAATGGATAGGGCTTTTACATACTTATCTGCCAACGTCTATGGTTTAATCAATAGTAAAGAAATCTGTTTCCCCCCAAAAAGGAAATATTGCATGCAATCATTTCTTGTCCTGCATAACAAGATGTCCTTTGCACAGAGGATAAAAACCCTAAAAAATTCTTTTAAAATGGACCCCCAGAAAAAAGGGGCTCTCCTCCAAACCTGGCAAGGGGTTAGCCAAAAAATGTATCCCCAAATTTTATTTCTTAAAAACGAAAAACGGGGGAATTGGATTTTAAATTTTTCCTTCCCTTTAGTTTGGTTTAAAAATTTAAAAATTTAAAAAAGAAAATTTTTTAAAATTTTTTTGTTTTTTTGAAAAATTAAGGGGTTTTAAAAAACCCTTTGTTTAAAATACAAAAAAGGGTCTTTTCTAAAGAAGGGGGTACTAGGAGCCCTTAAAGGATCACCCCCAAGGGGCCCCAAAAAAAAAAATTTTTAAATTTTCTTTCCTTTAAAAAATTTTGTGGGGGAAATTATAAAAAATTTCAAACCCCCTCTAATGTGAAAAAAAAAGGACCTTAAAATTTGTCCAAATATTTGGAACTTTTTGTGTTTTAATCCTTTTTGTGGTGAAAAATTTAAAAACCGCCCGAAAATTTCTTTTTCAAAAGCGGGTTTTTTCCAAACAAAAATTTTGGTATTTTTAAAAAAAAAATGAAGGTTTTAAAAATTTTTTCTTTAAAACAATGTGTACAAAAAACAAAACAAAAAAAAAGGGTTAAAAATTCTTTAAAAATTTGTTTTAATTTAAAATCCAAAAAACCCCCCAATTAAAAGGGAAATCGCCCCGGTGGAAAATTAGCCCCCCTACCAGAGATCAGGATGTTAAGGGAGAAAAGCGGGTTTTTCTGTGAGAAATGGTTTTTATGTGATTTAAATAATTTTTTTTTAAAAAAAGAAGAGAAAAAAATAAAACCCAAAAGTAAAGGGTACTTCTAACCCCGCCCATATAAAATTGATTGCATTTTGCTCGAACTCCCAACCCCTAGGCCCCGAACTTAGAACACCCAGATCTTGTTTAAAGGGGGTTGCCTGAGCCAGACTTGTTGTTTTGGGCACTAGACGGGGGCCATATTATCCCCTTGCAGAAGAAAAGATTCATACATTTTTGCGCTTTCAAATACTACCTTAAAGATATTTAGAACGGGCCTGTTAGCGCCAATTTTTCATACATGCCCGCCCCCCCCCCCACCCCCGGGATTTCCCAGTCGCTTGTGCTAAATGTTTTTTTCCCCGCTGTCTCGGGTTGGAAAACTCGGGGAAAAGGGTGACCCAACTCCAGAAATAGCCAAAGGGTAAGTATATAATCCCCCAACTGAATCGCGGGATCGCCCCAAAAGCCGAAGAAACATACTTGTGATGCTCCAAACCCTTACTAAATTGAAGTTTTTTTTTTCCTCCCCAAGTAATATACAAAAGTTAAAACACCAAGGTACGCACAGATGGCCACGCGTTTCTAACCTCTTACGGTTCTTTGCTCTGTACATACACTGAGGCAGGGAAAGCTGTCAATCGCTATATGTGAGCGGGATAAGCAGGACTTAACTGTCTCTTAAGGAGTCTGGTCAGTTTTTTTTTTTGGGGCTTTTTATTTTAAATCCTGGGTTTTAAGTCATATAACCTTTGGGTTTTTCACAGACCAGCTTTTCTCCTCTATCATATAACCCTATATTCACAAGCTCAGCTTCTCTTCCCCTCTATCCCTTTTCAAAAATTAACCCAATATATCACAGAGCTCAGCCCCTTTTCTTTCCCTCTTCACAAAAAACCCTATTTTATCAAGCCCGCCCCCCTTCTTTAAAACCCCTTTATCCCAATATACCCCCTTCCTTTTTAATCACAGAGCTCAGCTTCTCTCCCCCTATCATATAAAAACCCAAAATATCACAGAAAATCAGCTTTTCTCCTCTATCATATAACCCCAAAAATCACAGACCCCAACTTTTCTCCTCTATCATATAACCCTTTTATACACCCGGGGGGGGGGCCCGCCTTTTTCCCTTCCCTTTAATCACATCTTCCCCCCATATTTCCAAAAGAGCTCACTTCTCTCCTCTATCATATAACCCTATATATCACAGAACTCAGCTCCTCACCCTCTGTCCCATCCTGCTTTCAGATAGGGCAGCATAAACCACCTGACAAGTTCACTTTAAACAATAGGTCGTTTATTGATGACACGTTGCCTTTAATGACTCCTTAATTGTAAGGACTTAATGAAGTGTAAACCACTGAAATCCAAAATGTACATCAATGTGTCAGGGATGCCCTGGTTTTTCCCTGGCTTATCCTGCCTGAGCATAGCATCTGCCCCGATAAAAGCAAACCTGCACTCATACCTTATCCTGACCAAATCCTAGGCAAACAGAGGGTAAACAGACAGATGACAAACAGGCACAGACACAACAGACAACAAATAAGAGCAATGTTAGGCTGCGTCCACACAGCAGAGGATAAAATACTTGTTGGTTTCTAATTAGAATCCGACCAGTATTTTACACTCAGTTTTTGTTTTTTTGCCAGTTTTTTGTCAAAACTTTTTGCCACGGTTTTTGGATTCAGTAGAACAGTACTGCAAGCCGCCATTTTCCGGCACATTATACAGCATGCTCTAAGTTTTTTAAAAACCGTTGGTTTTGAAATTCGACCTCAGAAAGTTTAGACTACAGCTCGGATTTTCTATTGAGGATGGGGATGATTTTACAGTTGAAATTTTGCAGATTCTAAATACTGAATCCTATTAAAAATCCGACAGTAAACCAGTCTCGTGTAAACATAGCCCTAGACGGGCCCAGGTCAAAACAGAAGATTACGCAGTACCAAGACAGCAAGCAGTAGAATAACCAAGATATAAGCCATAGTCCAGAACCAGAGGATACCCAACAAAATATCAAACATACAAGGACAAAAGCCAGGATACAAGGAGCAATCACAGGCACAGGATGAGGAAATGGGTTTAAATACCCAGCTCAGCCAGGGATTGGACCAAAGACTTAACTCACTAAATACAGAACCCTGGCTGAGGCAGGAAACCTGAAAGGGGCGGTGGCACGATGCTGACACAATGATTATTTCACTTTTGAAAAAGGAACATTTAAATGACCTCTAAGCCATTAGGATTTATTTATTTTTTTAAAGGACAGATAAGATGAAAATAGAACTCTGCGAGTTGAACATAGAAATAAGATAATAAATGTGTCAGATTAAGCAAATTACTGCATTTTACATAAGAACACCATGTCAACAGTAAAATATAGTGGTGTGGACGTATTAGGAAGGTTTGCTGCATCAGGAATAAGACAATTTTACTGTCGTTAATGGGAATGTACTTGAACCAGCAGGTCTATTACACTGGAATATTTCTTGCTTGTCTTCATGACTCTCAAAACATGCCATTTTGCTTTATGCTGTATATTTATTTTGTTTTTAGAATCAAAGGCGACAAGTTGTTAATTTGCATTTATTTCTAGAAATATTTAGTATTCTTATTACAGAAACAATTTCTAGTGCTGCCTCAGTAATATTTTTTGCAATAATTTCCTGTACAGGTAAGCAGCTAAGGGATTATTTAGAACATTATCCTGAGGGAGGATTCTTACCCCCAATTTCTCAATCCTTTGGCCAAGAAGAAGACGTCTTAAAAGATCCAAATAACAAGGTATGTTTTATATGTAAGGCTATTATTTTAAGCCCCCTGTTTTAAGACACATACAGTGATAATTATTTGAGTGAAGAGTAAACAGACTCAAAATATGTCCCCCATGAGGATAGGATTTCCCTAACTACACATTTAAGAGGTTTTCTGCTAAAGGTTGTACAGCAAATTTTTGAATATGTTAAAATAGTAAAAATAAATAAAACTAAGCTTAAAGGGGTTTTGCCACGATGTAATGTTGACGTGGGATCCTCCAAAATGGGTATTTAATCACTTTTCTAAATATATGTGATTACAAAAATTGCAGACTGAGAGAGCTACAGGTTGCCTTACCTGCCCTTAGTTACTTAAAAGCTTGCATTAGATACGACCAGGCAGAGTGACAGGAGCTGAACTGGCCAGGCTTACACAGAGCACACTTCTTATCTGATGAGAGGGAGCGTGAAGGAGCTTTCAAGGGGCTGTGGAGAAATATGTTGTCTTTTGTATACAGAATCCACTAGTTGTAGTGTGTTTATTTCAGTAGATTGCTGCTTTATCTGATGATAGGGAACATGAACAACTTTAGGGGCTGTGGAGAAAGGTTTGTTGTCTTTTATACACAGAATCCACTAGCTGTAGGGTGATTATTTGAGTGAACATTGCACACGATCCCTTATGCATGGCTCTGTGCTCTGACCGGCTCTCTCAGCTCAGCGTGATTTGTTTACTTTTGCATCTTAGCAGATAAGAAACGTCTTGGCAAATCCCCTTTAAAGTAAACCTGTCACATAGGTGATGCCCCCCTTGCTGAGGACAGCACAAGCTAGTGTCAGACATGCTGTTTCCAGCACTGTGTCCCTTATTCTGTCAGATGCAGAAGTTTCAGAGCATTTAATGGGCAAATCTGCAGTTTTCAATCAGAAAAGAGTCATGAAAAGAGTCTGTTTAATTCATGACCCGCCCACCTGAGGCTAACCCTGACCACCTCACAACTGATTAGCCTATTACTTTGAATAGGTAGAAACATATGAATAACTGTCAGGTGGGCGTGGCTAGCCGTGGGTGGGGCTAACACCTGCTCATGAATAAGCTGGACTCTTTTCTGTCTGAAAACTGCAGATTTGAGCATTAAATACTGTAAAACTCCAGCATCTTACAGAATAAGGGGCACAGTGCTGGAAACAGCAGGTCTGACACTAACTTGTGCTGTCCTCAGCAAGGGGGGCATAATCTATGTGACAGGTTCTCTTTACATTTCTGATTTTGATGTAATATAATTAGTAATTAATGATATGTTAACTTCATGTTAAGTTCATGTTAAGTTCTATAGTTCTCACTCATTTAAATTTTTTTAGTTGTAAAAAAATAAGACCATTTGCTTCACCATTTTCTGACAACAAAAACAATTGTACTTTTCTGTTGATGGACCTGTATGAGGACTCCTTTTTTTCAGGGGTGTTGTAGTTTTATTGGTAAAAATGTACTTATGTATTGAAGCATAGTGTACAAATACTGCATTCCTATGACACCCTCCAATAGGCCCTCAGCTGCTATGACAACTGGTCAGCACTACGTGATCGCATTGTGATGCTGGCGGTTACATAGTTTGTAAGGCCGAAAAAGACAGACGTCCATCCAGTTCAGCCTATTGTGCTATAGTGTTGATCCAGAGGAAGGCAAAAAACCCCATGAGGAAGAAGCCGATTTTCCTCATTTTAGGGGAAAAATTCATTCCCGACTCCAACCTGACAATGAGAATAAATCCCTGGATCAGCGGGATCATGGATGCCCATGTTTGGAAGGGGTCGATACTGAAAGTTCAATTTTTGGATAGTAAGAGTGATGTTAAAAGCATTTTTGTTTTAGAATCTTTATTACTATTTTTATAATTATTATTATCTACATTTCTTTGACATCTACCTTTTCAGAATGGCTATGCTGCAAAAACTGTTCTTGCCCTTACTGCGTGATTACTGTCTCATCACAGCAAACTGTATTGTAGCAGATACTACATTATCTCCATCCCCTCGGATCTGTAAGATCATACTCCTAACCTAAGGCGGCCTCTGCTGCCGCTAGCCTGACAGATGCTGACTGTTGACAGATATCTGTTGAAAAGTTGATTTGCCCTCTTGATCAGCTTTGACTTGCTCATAATTGAGCTTAGATGATCATTCGGTAGAAGCCAGAAGAGTCTGGAAAGGAAGCCATCAGAAAGCTTGAACGACTGAATTAGCTTTTAAACTGTGTAGAAATTATTTGAGCTACATTCTCATAGTTATATTGATAGTCTCCCCTCTTGTAGAATCAACTCCAAAAAACAACACAGAGAAGAGTATGGGGCAGATTTATCAATATTGTCTGACACTTAAATTGTGTAAACTTAGACTAGACAATCTTAAAATGCACAATATTTATCATAGTGTTGATAAATCTGCTGCAGGTTTCGACCATGTAGTCTAAGGGCATGTCCCCACGGCACCCGTTTGCGGTTGGTTTTTCAGACGGTTTGCGGTTTTGCAGACCGTCTGAAAAACCGGCCACAAACTAACACACCGGGTCGCTATGGAAAACCCCTGCAGTAACCACCCGAAAAATATTGTACATGTTCATTCTTCTGACCGTTTTTCGGACGGAATATGAACATATCAATGGGAAGGGGGAGGGCTTTTCTCTGCTCATTGTGGAAAAAAGCCGTCTCCCGGCAGCTGTGGGGACGGCACTAAAACAGGACAAATTTTGCACATTGTTTGGCACAAAGCATCACACGCTAAGCTTCGCCCCCTTTCTGCTAAAACATGTTCCTTTTGTCGGAGGAGGTGCAGAAGTTTCTTGAAACTGTTTAAAACATATAGGGCCATATGTATGAAAACTGTCTAGGTCTAAAACTCACTTTGTTGTCCACAGAAACCAATCAGAGTGCTTCTTTCATTTCATATAGTGCTCTTGAAAAATGAGAGGGGCTCTCTGATTGGTTTCTGTGGACAACAAAGTGAGTTTTAGACCTAGACAGTTTTCATACATGTGGCCCATAGTATATGTGAAGTATGTACGCCAGTATTTTGACGCAAATTGCTTCAGAATCGAGGCTAAATTGGCATAATAAATGTGCACCTATGAGTTTAACTTGTGTTTATGACATTGCACAATATTTGTTCAATAGAAATTACTGAAACTAGAGGAAAGCTTGGTCAGTATTTGCATTTTTAATCAATTGTATCTAATTAACACTGATAACTGTGTATTAATCATTAACCTGAGCCACATTTACTATTGTAGTTGCATCAGAAAGTTGTCATAGTGGTGCAATGTGTTGCCGATAGAGATGGGCGAATTTCCCGAAATTCGTTTCGTTCACTTCGCCGAATTTCTCGGCAAAAAATAACTTCGTTCCGAGTTACTTAGGGACGAATCACGTTAAAAAAACAGCTATTTCCAGGCTGCACAGAGCCTGCAGGGTGCTGTAGAATGTTGTGCCATGCTTAAATATGCAGAGGGAGCTTGGTTTGGTCTTACAATGTTGTGTTTTAGTATGACACGCACATGACTGCCGCCGCTCTTATAAATCGCTTCACTATAAAATTCCCTGGGCACTTAAGAGGGCAAAACTGACCAAAAAACTGAAGCGGGAATGTTGCCTGATAACGTCATGCCAGAGAAAGCTGGAAAAAAACAAGCTGAGAGCTCAGGTGGCAACATTAGTGACAGAGTGTGGAGGTGACGGCGGCAGCCACAGCAGCATGAGGTCAGACAGTGGCACAATGACATTCTGACCGTGGCACAAACAGGAATAGGCCACAGAGTGGCACACTGACACAGGGTGGAGGTCCCGGCAGCCGCAGCCTGAGGTCAGACAGTGGCACAATGACAGAGTGTGTAGGTCACGGCATCAGCCACAGCAGCAGCATGAGGTCAGACAGTGGCACAATGACAGAGTGTGTAGGTCACAGCAGCAGCCACAGCAGCAGCATGAGGTCAGACAGTGGCACAATGACACAGAGTGTAGGTCACGGCAGCAGCCACAGCAGCAGCATGAGGTCAGACAGTGGCACAATGACACAGTGTGTAGGTTACGGCAGCAGCCACAGCAGCAGCATGAGGTCAGACAGTGGCACAATGACATTCTGGAGGTGGCAAAAACAGGAATAGGCCACAGAGTGGCACAATGACAGAGTGTGTAGATCACGGCAGCAGCCACAGCAGCAGCATGAGGTCAGACAGTGCACAATGACATTCTGGAGGTGGCAAAACAGAAGTAGGACACAGAGTGGGACAATGACAGAGTGTGGAGGTCACGGCAGCAGCCACAGCAGCAGCATGAGGTCAGACAGTCGCACAATGACAGAGTGTGTAGGTCACAGCAGCAGCAGCATGAGGTCAGACAGTGGCACAATGACATTCTGGAGGTGGCAAAAAAGGAGTAGGCCACAGAGTGGCACAATTACACAGTGTGGAGCTCACGGCAGCAGCCACAGCAGCAGCATGAGGTCAGGCAGTGGCACAATCACATTCTGGAGGTGGCAAAAACAGGAGTAGGCCACAGAGTGGCACAATGACAGAGAGTGGAGGTGACGGCGGCAGGAGCAACAGCATGAGGTCAGAGAGTGGCACAATGACACAGTGTGGAGGTCACGGCAGCAGCCACAGCAGCAGCATGAGGTCAGACAGTGGCACAATGACAGAGTGTGGAGGTGGGTGGCAATACCAGTCCCTGGTAAAGATGGTTGGTGGCAGATGGAGAAACTGGCAGCAGATGTGTGGCATCAGGCGGGTGGCGGCATCAGAATAGTGGCTGAGGCAGGTAGTTTGAACCCAGACTAATTTCTCACAGTTTGGGTGAGGCGTCATGGCTGATGTAGTCTGACGCCTAAGGCATTGGTGTGTGGAAATCCTGGCCGATCCACGCCTGATTCATCTTGACAAAGGTCAGTCGTTCCACATTTCCCGTGGACAAGCGGGTTCTCCTTGGGGTAACGATGGCCCCCGCTGCACTGAACACCCGCTCTGATACCACACTACTGGCCGGGCAGGACAGCTTTCTCCACTGCAAACTCGGCAAGTTTGCGGCCACACATCCAATTTGGCTGCCCAGTAGTCCAGCGGATCTTCTAACTGGGGTGGCAGAGTGCTGTCCAAGTAGGCCACCACCTGTTGGTTCAGGGTCTGCTCCAGGTCCTGCTGCTGCTGCTGCTGGCGACTGCCCTCCTCACTAGGCGGGTGAAGGAAGCTGCTCATCAGTGACTCCAGACTTAGGTTACTACTGATGGAGCTGGTCCTGCTCCGACCCCCCCACCTTCCCCCGGCAGCCGCGGCAGGCAGTAGTACGTGAGCGCTGAAGAACCCCCCGGTCAGACCTGTCAGAGGAGGGACGATGCCGCACATAGGCAGCGGCCAACTGACTACGGAGGATTTCCCTATAGTATTTGAGTTTGTCCTCCCTCTCAATAGCTGGGAAAAAGGCTCCCATTTTGGACCGGTAGCAAGGGTCCAATAGGGTGGAGAGCCAGAAGTCATCCCTCTGCCGGATGCTGACTATTCGGCTGTCACTAGCCTGGCAAATCAGCATGCTGCGGACCATCTGCACAAGTGACTCCGAGGGGCTTCCTGCCTCCATCTCCACTGTATACTGCCACGGTGCTTGCGGGTCATCTGCCTCGTCTTCCTCATCTCCATCTACCTCCTCCAGCTGCTCCTGCTCCTCCTCTCTTGTTACCTGGGTAGAAAAGCCACTCATTTCACCAGACAATGCTTCTGCTCCAATGTCCTCCTCCTCCTCCTCCTCCTCCATTTCAGTCCCCACCGGACTCATGTGGCCACGAGATGTAGTCGCCACGTCTCCAGTCCCCTGCCCAGACAGATTTTTTCAGCATCTGTTCCAGGACATGAAGCAGTGGAATGACGTTATTCATCCCGTAGTCCTGGCGACTGACAAATAACGTGGCCTCCTCGAATGGCCTCAACAAACGGCAGGTGTCACGCATGAGCTGCCACTGGCTGACATCAAAGTTACACAGGGGAGTTCTCCTGTCCGCCTGGATCATCAAAAAATCGTTAATGGCCTTTCTCTGTTCATACAGTCGGTCCAACATGTGCAGGCTGGAATTCCAACAGGTGGAAACATCGCATATCAGAGTGTGTTAGGGGAGGCCATTCTGCCCGCTGCAACTCGAGGAGGGTGTTCCCCGGCTTTGTAGGAATGGATGAAGTGCATGCACAGTTTCCTGGCCATTTTCAGAATCTTCTGTAGATCGGTGGAAGACTTCAGGAACCTTTTCACAACCAGATTGAACACATGCGCCATGCAGAGCCCATGGACCATTCCTCCTCGGTGCAGCGCGGACACCATGTTCCTCCCATTGTCCGTCACCATGGTTCCGATTTGCAGTTGGCGCGGAGAAAGCCACACATCGATTTCTTGCTGCATGACGCCCGGGGCAGTTCCTCCCCTGGGGTTTGGGCTTCGGTTTTCCCCAGGCAAGCCATGTGTAAAAAATGCGTGACACCGCTTGGGCCCCACCCAGTGGTTATGAAGCAGTACTTTGGAGGCTTAAAATTTGGGGGGTTGGGGGGAGGAGGGGGACCATTGGGGCCCCAGGAGGGGCCGCATTTTTACAACTGGAGGGGGAAACGGGATCCTTAGTCCAATTTTTTTCATGGGGCCTGGGGGCCCGGGAAACACATTTTCCCCCCAGTGGGCCCCAAAAGGGGCATGTTAAAGGCCCCCGACCGTTTGTTACAGCTCCCCGAAAGTCCCCGCCTGCCCGTGCACCTTGGGGAAAAAACCGAAAACTCAAGGTTGGCCCACCTTCTGTTCTACATATTTTATGAAATGCAGGCACTGCCCTTTTTTTTGAAAAGGAAAAATTTTTGGCTTGGGGAAATCTTTCCCCCCTTTGGGCCCGAACAAGCCAAATTGTTTTTCTGAACGGTCAGAGGTTTCCCCCATTTGGAAAGGGAGGGACTGGGAGCACCAACAACTTGGACAGGGGTAACGGTCAGCTTCTTTTACCTTTTGGGTGGTTGGAAAGCATACCCGTTTTCTCTTTGCAAATCGCCTCCCCTGAAAAACTGCTTTGGGGCCCATGAAAGTGAGGGCAGGAGCATCTGGACCGGGAGATGATATCAAAGAGAAACACTCCCTTCGCCAAAAAGGTGGTAAACCTTGACTGGCTGCAAAAGGGCCTGCGTGGCCAAATGGGCGCTGCTGCTGGGGCTGCGGGGGGCAGGGTGGACCCCCCCACATTCCTGAGCCCCGTTTCCCCCCGGCCAACGGGGTGGTGATGCTGAATGTGTTTTACCCCAGGACATGGGGTCCACCCCCAGAATTGTCCCTGGCCACGGGTTCACTTTCCTGGGTTTTCAATTTTACATATACCCATTAAATTTGGGGGGGGCCCCGGTTTTTCTAAGGGAAAGAACTGCCCACACCGCCGAATAAAACGGAATTTTAAAAAAAAAGCCAACGCTCCGCACTGAGTGACTACTTCGCCCCGGGGCCTTTGCCTGAACCCCCGTGCCGGGTTAAATTTTCTTTTTGGGCCCCTGCAAGGCGGGGGTTTTTTTTTCCCCGGGTAGGCCCCTTGGATCCCGATCTCACAAAAAGCGCTTAAAATTTCCTGGACTTTTTTACCCGGGCCCCAAAGACCCCCTTTCTGGCTGTTCCGGGGTTGGGCCTGACGCGAAACACGCGTTTTTCCTCGGACCCCCCTTCCTTCCCGACAGAAGAAAGGGGCCCTTTTCCTTCCCCCACCGGAACATCCCCAAGGGGCGGTCCGGGTACATCATCATCTATTTGTCTTCATCGCCAAACTGCTGTCCTCCAACACCGGGTCCCTTGGTTTTGCAAAAGGGGAACCCCAAACAATGACCACCCATTGGGGGCCCCTCTTTAAAAAAATCTAATACTTTTGCTGCCAAATGGGAAAGAACAGGGGAAAATTGGCCCCATTTCTTTCGCTGCCAAGTAGCCCGCCCGACGGCCCCCTTTTTCCCCAAAAAGGGTTTAAAAGACCTCGGGTATATATTTGGCCCCTGGAAGGGCCCCGGGCCAAAATAGTAATCCTTCCTGAGGGAACCGGGGGAAAAGGGCGGGGTTGGGGGTCAGGAGGGGCCGCTGACCCGCTCCCCCGGGGCCATTTCCAACTAAGGGTTGTGTCTGAACCGTTCCCCACCGACTCTTTGGGTGGGGTTTTCAAAATGTCATATGGGAAACCTTTGTCCAAAACCCAAACAAGAACCCTTGGGTTGCTTTAAAAAACACAAAGGGCCCCTAGATGGGCCCGCGGCAGTTCTGGCCTCACCGATGACCCCTGCCGGGACGGGCCCCAAAATTGCGTTTCTGCGACCTGGGCCTTTTCCAGGAATGAATTTTGGCCCCTGGCCACTGGGGGCCAGGTGCAGAGCCTGCCCCCTTCTCGTCTGGGCATACTGTTTTTTCTAAAATTTACAGACACTGTTTGATGAAAGATATCTGTAAAAAGATAAAAATACACCCTGTATTTGGGCCTTTCCCAAAAAACCCCCTTTAACCCAAACCCGGGGGAAACCCTTTTTAATATAAATTTCCCCGCGGGGGGGTTTCCCCCAAAAAAAACCAGGAAAAAATTGACCCGGGGTTAAAGGGCCCTTTTTTAAAAAAAATCTTTTGTAAAAAAAATTAATTTAAACGGGGTTTAAATTAACCTCCCGGGGTATGGGGAATTTTTGCTACCGAATTTCTTCGTGGACGGGTAAAAAAAAATTTTTTTTTTTACCGAGTGCAACTGCAAAAAAATACTTAGTTAACCCTTGGATGTAAAATTTCGGGCCCAAAAAATTGAGCCACCACAAAATACTAGCTTTGTAACGTTTTTACAATTCTGTTTTTTTTTTTTTCGCCACACAACAAGGGGATAAAATTGTAAAAAACCCTTTTTCTTTTGAATTAAACTAAAAGGGGAAAAAATTTTTTTTTATTTTTGGCGGTTTAAAAAAAGAAAGGTTTTTTTGGGATCACCACAAACTTTAAAATCAAATTGGGGTTTTAAAAAACCCCTGAATGTTTAAATTTGGGGCCAAAGAAAAGGACCAAACCACAAACTAAATTCTTTGTATGCTTAAAAAATGCGTTTTTTTTTAACCGGGCCAAAACAACAAGAAAAAAATTGAAAAAAAACCTTTTTTTGTGAAAAAAGGCTACAGGAAAAATTTTATATATTTTGGTGGGGTGGAAAAATTAAAGGTTTCTTGGGAGGGCACCACAGCGAAAAACAAAAGCTTAATAAAACCCCCGAAAAGTAAAATTGCCCCCAAAAAAATTTTACCCCCACAAAATAATTTTCTTTGAAGTGTTGGGTTTCAAAGCTGGTTTTTTTAACCGCCACAAAAACAAGAGATAAAATTTTTTAAAATTTTCCTTTGCTTGGTGAATTAGGGTACAGGGAAAAAAGTATATATTTTGGGCGGTGAAAATGACGGTTTTTCTTGGGAAATCAAACCCCGCTGAAAAACAACCTTTTAAATTTAAACCCCCCCGGAAAGAAAAAAAACGCCAAAGAATTTGAGCCACCACAAACTCTAAGTTTTTGTAGCCCTGATACCCAAAAGGCCCGGGGTTTTTTTACCCCCAAAAACCCAAAAAGAAAATAAAATTTGTAATTAAAACCTTTTCTTTTGAATTAGGGCAAAAGGAAAAATTTATATATTTTTGGGCGGGGAAAAAGACGGTTTTTTGGGGTCACCCACAGCGAAAAATCAAAAGCTTAATAAAACCCCGAATGTAAATTGCCCCAAAAAATTTGAAAACCCAAACAAACTACTAAACTTTTATTGTTAAATTCGGTTTTTTTTTTAAAGCCCACAACCCAAAAGATAAAAATTTTAATTAACCCCTTTTTCTTGTGAATTAGGGGTACAGGGAAAAAAGTAAAATTTTTTGGCGGTGAAAAAAAGACGGTTTTTCCCTTGGAGTCCCCCACAGCTGGGAAAAAAACAAGGCAAAAAATTTAAAACCCCTGGAGGGAAAAATTGGGGGCCAAAAATTTAGGCCCCCCACAAACTAAATAGCTTTGTAGCGTTTACAAATCAGTGTTTTTTAAAAGGGGGGGTACAACAAGAGTAAAAATTGGGAAATTAACCCTTTTTTTTGTTAATTAGGCTACAGGAAAAATTTTTTAATATTTGGGGCGGGGAAAAAAAGAAAGGGTTTTTTTGGAGTCACCACAAGGGGTGAAAAAAAAAACGCTTAATTAACCCCGGGGGGTTTAAAAATGCGCCAAAGAAAAAATTTAGCCAAACCGACAAAAATACTTTTTGCTTTGTAGCGTGTTACAAAAAGCGGGTTTTTTTTTTACCCCCACACAACAAAGAAAAAATTGAAAATTTTAAACCCTTTTCTTTTGAATTAAAGGGTACAGGGAAAAATTTTTGATATTTTGGGGGGGGTGAAAAATGACGGTTTTCTTTGGGGGTCACCACAAAACTGAAAAAAAAAAACGGGTTTAAAAGGGAAACCCCTTTGGGTGTAAATTGCGTCAAAGAAAATTTAGCCACCACAAAAACTAGGGTTTTGTACGTGTTACAATTCGGTGTTTTTTTTAAAAAGCCACACAACAAGAAAATAAAAATTTAATTAAAACCCTTTTCTTTGGAAAATTTGGCCCACGGGAAAAAAGTAATTTTTTGGCGGTGAAAATGACGTTTTCCCTTGGGGTCACCACAGCTTTAAAAAAAAAACGCTTAATTAACCCCGGATTTAAAAATTTCGCCCAAAGAATTGGGGCCAAACCCCCAAACTCCTAGCTTTGTAGCGGGGTTTTTCAATGCGGTGTTTTTTTTTAAACCCCCCACAACCCAAAAAGAGATAAAAAATTTTTAAATTTAAAACCTTTTTCCCTTTTTAAATTTGGCTACCGGAAAAATTTTTTATTATTTTTTGGGGGTGAAAAAAAGACGGTTTTTTTTTTGGGGTCCCCCCAAACCCGGAAAAAAACAACCCTTTAAATTTAACCCCTTGGGTGTAAATTGGGGCCAAAGAAAATTTACAGCCAAAAAGGGAAATGGTATTTGTATTGTAAAAACGCTGTGGGGCCCTTTAAAAAACACTAAACAGGAAGCTGGGGTTTGTTTTTCCCCCTTGGATATTCAATGTGCTGGTTTACAGATAGGATTTTTAAAAGTAAGCCCGCAGGTTTGGGCGGCACACGGATTTCAGAACCAATACCCAAAAAAATCAAAATAAACTTTAAAAAGAAGCAGTTTCTTAAAAAAACAAGCGAGACACCCCCACAAAAAACGCTGTATAAAAAAAAGGGGTTTTTTTTTAAAACCTAACACAAGCAGGGCCCCGGCAGCAAACCCTTTCCCTATCATACAGTGGAGCGGTATGGGGCTCCCAGCCCTCGCGGGGCCCGGGGGGCAAAAAAAGTCGGTGACAAAACACAGAATCCCCCCGGTCTCTGAATTTTTTTCCTTCTTTTACACATGTCATTTCAGGGCTAATGCCCTTCTTTTCCCCCAAATTTTTTTTGCCCCAAGTAACCCATGGGGCCTTTGGCCCCCAAAATGGGGCCCTTTTATCAAAGAAAAAGCACACGTTTCGTTTCCCCGAATGCCTTTAAAACCCCCAAACTTTGACAGTTTAGAACCCGAATTTTTCCTGAAATTTTAAACGGAAATTCCCCTTCCCCTTAGAATCCAAAATTTGCCCAACTTCCAAATTTGCCCCCCACATTCTTCTTCTTTCCCCCCAGAGTTCTTTTTTTCCCCCCTTTCCGGGCCCTTTTGCCTTGGGAGCCATTTTAAACAAAAAAAAAGCACAAATTCCGTTTCACCCCAAGTTTCCCCAATAAAATTCACTTTTGTTTAGAAACCGGGAAATTTTTTTGAAATTCTAAACGAAGTCCCCTTTTTTTTGGGTTTGGAAACAAAACGGGCCCATCTCTATTTTTCCGACACATTTTATTATGGGCTTAAGACACTTTTTGCAAACACTTTGTAAAAAGGGGTCATGGCTTCATCAGAGGTGGGGTATTTTTGCAAGAAAGTAGCATGACCACAATGTGATGTGGTGTGCCAAAATGTGCGTCAGAAATGTGCCAAAATTCTGTCATAGACAGTTGGTTTAAAACAGCTAGACAGAATGACAATATGCGTCAAAATAGTCAAACAGCATGAGCCACTGAGATATATCTGGTGCCTCTTTGGACTGCCTTAGTTTACACTGTGGAACTTTTAGACATTAATAATAAATGTGTATTTTGTTACAGGTACAAGAACCTTTAAAGTTACCCCCAATTTTCGAAGAGACTCCCAAAATTCCACAAAGAAAGAGAAGACGTCAAGCCACTGACCCACCAAAGGAACTCTTGGTTATACCATTGCTTGTCCGTTTTGAGAATCAAAAAATAAACCAAGAAGAACAGACAGACTTGAAAGAAACCACTAAGAATAGAATTTCTAATTTCAATAAGCATGAAGGTATAGTACACACTGTTATTATCTAATTTTGCATGAAGTTGGAATATATTAGCGTATGATCACTTCAACTTCAAGGGCTCTGTTTGGAGCTTTATCGCAGATTTCATCAGACATGCCGAGATATATTTCATGTAAATATGACAGACACTTTGACAGAACCCTATGGACCCCATTTTAAGTCAATTGAGTCTACCAGGTGCAAGTGGTATCTGCTGTCCATAAGATTTAAAATCATAGAGAAAATATTCCAAATAAAACTTCTGCTTTATTTTAAACATTAAAAATAGCCAATTTACGATAACCACAGACTTATACACCCGAAATACACCAAAAAGATAAATACCTGTCTTGGGAAAAAATACAGATTACACAAAAGGGAACAATAAATATTTACACACAGTACTGTTGTCATCCCACATAGGACAATCAGAGGATAAAGAGTAATCCTAGTGAAGCCTAAAATCCTCACCCTACAAAATCCATATACTTGTTCTCTATCAAATTGTGAAGTCATCGCCCCAACAAGGACGGCCCCACTATAGGTGACTGTCCCTTAAAGCCCCTGGTATCACCCTTACTGAATAACCAGGCAAATAACCAGACAGGAAAAAAAGGGATAATTACCCCCCAAAAAAAACAAAAAAATAAAATAAAAGCAGCACTCCCCTGTGTGTTTCTCCCAAATAGTACTTGGGTTCATCAGGGGAACAATGGCTTCTAATGGCTCAAAAACACACTAATAATGAGATGTCCCACAATAAGGGGTGCACATGATGTCCAGGCCATTAGCAATGCATTGTGGTTTCCATTATAAATAGCAATCACAATACAAGTGTGAACAGAGTCCTAGGCTACTATTGAGCGATCAATATTAGTGATGCAAGCATTGCTCTTTCTGTCATCTCACAATGCCTAGATGGTATTCATCTTTACACAAAATGTGTCATGCTGAAAATGTGTCAGTGAAACTAGATAATGACAGGACACAAATTTACACCTCTCTTAGATTGTCCATGGACTTTATCACAGGAAGAATCTTCTTCTTTGCTTTTTTCCTTCCCTCTACTACCTAATCTTGTGTCCTCTTTCTTCCCTTTCTTTTTGTTCCATTTCCTACATCCACTGCCCCTGCACTGACCCACATTCTTATTCTATCTCTATCAGTTGTTATCTTTCCTGCTTCTTGCATATCCTCCTCTCCTTTTGTCTAAGAAAAATAATTTAAAAAAAACCTTAATCAAGACTAAAGCTCACAAAAATTTTTTCTAAAAACGTTGAAAAAAACGACTGAAAAGAGATCCCATAGACTTCAATAGTTAAAACGTTCTGTTTTCTCCACAGAATGTTTTTTTTCAGCTCGTTTTTTTTACTGCTGGTCAATTTTTGAAACATTGTAAAAAATGACAGAAAGGGCAGAAAATTTACTATTGGAGTCTGTTACCCGCCGGACATTTTTTGGTGCGTTTTTTGCAGAAATACACAGCAAATATAATGTTTTGTATTTCTGCATTAACAAAGCGCCAAAAGACGTGCAAAAAATTCACAAAAACACAAGATGCTCCAAGAAATTGCGTTTTTTCAGCAGCTTTTGACAGGCAGTGGACAAAAAACTCAGTTTTATGAACGTTTTTAGGATTTGGTTTTCAATGAGTTTTTTGTCCACTGCCGTGTAGCCATAGTCTAATGTATAAAAACTGTCTAGGTCTTAGTTTTTTTTGTTAAGCCCATAGCAATCAAGCAGAGCTCCCCTTTCATTTTTTGGCAGATTTTCAGATGGTTTGCAGAATTGGAAACCGTCTGAAATCCAACAAAAAGCCCAAGCCATGTAGAATCAGCTTAAACATGACCGGCACTGCCAAGCTAGCAATCAGATGCCCTAGAGACAAGCACTACACCATGGATCAATAAAGTAAAGAATTGTGTCTAAAATGGTAGAAAATTTTGAATAAGTGTTAATTGAAGAAATGTTTGGTATCATTATAATAACCTTGATTTTACATTCATTGTGAGAACACCCCTCATTTTACATAATGACTTTATTAAAGAGATGTAGAAGTTGTCCTGTATTACGGATGTGTTGGATATGTTAATCAAAACAGAAAAAGCCTCATGTTCAGAATGTTTGAATGACTTGTTCATGCAACTTCAAGATAGAAATGCTGCTTAACCTCAAAGATTTTTTGTGGCCGGCAGAATCTCTAGTGATGAGACGCTCAGTCAGTCCTCAAAGCTTTGTGTTTTACGTCTTGCTTTCCAGGACATTCATTCCTATTGATTATTAGCCAAGCAGATAACCATTAGAAGTTTTGTGTGTTCTTAACCTTGTTTTTCACATAAAATAAATGAGCAGAACAGTTCAGATTTTTGTACAGGTGCCAATGGTCCACCAGTGTAACGCCGTCCATTTAAAGAACAAAAGGCTTCTGAAGATGACACAGGAAGATGAATTCCTGTTTCATTTGTGGTGTATAGTAGCCCTAAATACACATAAATACAAAGTATTCCTGTTGGCTTTGATCCAATGTGAGTAAACACTTTGTGATACCTTTCACATGCTATGTTTAGATCACTTGTTCAAAATTCAGGTGTGCAATCCAATTGTTACCATTGTTTTCTTCTGTTTGCATTATTGTGGAAATATTGAATACTGTTTTGTGCTTTTAGGATCTGTTAGTGATAAGTCAAAGAGTGAGAAGGGTTTCTCTGAAGAGCAAGTGAACCCCCTGCCTCCCAGTGAAGCAGCCACAGTAGTTGCAGAGAACAGATTCAAAACCCTTCAGATGGATATTGACTGGAACTTCGATCCCCACACAGGTAGCCCATCTTCACATTTCAGTTGCCTACACAAATAGCTTTGTCCAGGATGCCACAGAGAGTACTAATGCATAATATTAGTCTTATGAAATATACTCTAGAACTAAAGATGGTTCATTTACTAATAACAACATTTTACTTACCATTAATGTCAATGGAAATAGAAGAGTGATTCTGAAATCTTAACGGGGTGTCCACTTCAATATTTTTTACATTTTTTTTTAGTATAATGCAACCCATTTAAAGTAAAATAAGCATATACTCACCTGGGATCTAGCGCTGCGCCATCCTCACGCTCTACCGGTTTCCTGGTTATTTTTTGCATTTCGTAGATGAGAATGTCACCTTTTCAGCTGCTGATTGGCTGCAGTGATCACGTGCCATGACCTTATGTCACCGTTTAGAAGTGAATTGTCCAATCGGTGACGTCAGGCAGTGGCATGTGACCGCTGCAGCCAATCAGCAGCTTCAGGGGTGATGTCCCCATTTAAAAGACGAAAAAAGAAGACTGGTGGAGAGCGAAGATGCCACAGCGCTGAGAGTTGAGGGGCACGATGAGTATAAGATTTAGGTTTTTTTTTTTTTTTTTAAATGGGCTGCATGATGTTAAAATTTAAAACCACTTCAATGCAAATGTCAAGAGAGCCTTAGGATATGTCCACACAAATTTTCCCCGGTGCATAGCTGCATATACTGGGTGCACCGCTATAGGCCTGCTGCTGTAGAAGTATGCGCTGAACAACGCGTACTTCTAAAGCGCACCAGCCCCTATCCACTTTCGCTTTCCCTGACGCCAGGTCACTACTTTCTCCCAGCGCTCAGTATGTCCCAGGGAATACATCTGAAAATCATAGCCCTCAATGAGTGTTATGATTTTACCGTATTAATGGGGCGTACTTCGGACACACATACGCCATGTGAACATACCCTTACAATGTTACTATGGCCGTTACTGCAGTAAATTAGACAAAAATAACTGCAGTATTTCATTTTTGCATACAGGTTAAACTGATTTATTATTTTACTAATCTAATCCATTTTAACTGCAGTTACACAAAAACTAGAACTATTGCTAATATCATTGATACAAACCTATATAAATCTTTCCTGAGGTTATCCGAACTTGAAAAGTTGTAGATATAGTAGAGATCACGTGAGGGCAGGGATTAATCAGGGCTTTCAATAAGTTATCTCATTGAAGAAAATTATAGTTGTCCTCTCCTTAGCCTGAATTCACTGTTTACTAGGAACAAATGCCTGTCTTCAAGAACACAACAAATGTACTGTAGATAAGAATGTTTAGCTGGACTATTTACATAGGTGGCTGTCTCAATGATCTCCTGCCAAAGGCATTATCCATCTTGCCTGCTCATAATTCTCTAAGTGTTTTAGGTGATAAGTTGAAGGTGGTCATGTTCAGCCTGTACAATCAATGGCATTGATTAATTGGACATTATGGCTAATTGGATATATTTGCTTAAACCCTACCAAGCCCTATAAAGCCAAATGTATCTGTACAAGAGTTGGGAGTCCCAGCCATGCAGTCTCTGCATAGACACATATTCACTGTGATATTGCCTAAGCATGTCACCATTCCAACAAGTCATTTCATGACATTTATGACCTGCTAGTCCCCTTTAAGTGCTTTGATTGTGAAGGAGAACTGTCTATAAATACAATAGATTAGCCATGAAGTAGTAGTAGACCACTCAACCGCACAGAACAGCAAGAAGCGCATAAAAATCATCTGTGCTGAGCTGCATTATTTACTTCTGGTTTCCAAACTCTGTCTGAAAGCAACATCATAAGAATTGTATCTGGGAGGGCTTTCTGGATAGAGTTTCCATAACTGAGCAGCACACACAAGACTAAGATCAACATGTGCAACAGAAAGCTTTAGCTGGAGTGTTGTAAACCATTTTGACATTGGACTGTTGCACCATGAAATACATTCTGTGGAGTGACAAGTGGCAGTCTTAGGCTATGTCTACACAGCGAATGTTAAAATGGCGTCCAAAATCTGCCTGCATTTTAACATCGCCGTATAACGGTTTTGCGCATAAATCCGCAGTCAGTTTTTGGCTTTGCCACTACATTGACTGTACGGCAATACGGCGGAAGATAGAATATGTTCTATCTTCCGACAGAAAGCCGTCAGTTTAGAAATCCTACAGTAAAAAATCTGTGCTGTGTAGACTACAGCACATATTTTCTATTGCAGTCTATGGGCACTGGGTTACAGTCGGATTTTTGCGAATTCTAAATACTGAATCCGCTTAAAAATCTGACTGTAATCCTAGACGTAGACATAGCCTATAGATAAAAAATGGATAGTAGTTAAAGGGGATATCTCACTACAAGAATTGCTTTTTTATGTTAAAGATCTTGCAAAAACAAGTCACTTTGCAATATGTGTCCATTAACTTTGTTCTACCTATTCTGAGATATCCCCCTTGTATGGGCTGCATCAGCTACTCAGGTCGCTATAGCTACAGACCTGTTTATTCTTTCATGATAGGCTGCCAGCACTGGTTGCTGTAGCTACAGAGCTGGCTTCTACTGCAGGCTAGTAGAAACGAGTAAGCATGCCCCTGAATTCAAAATGAAACCAAGAAAACAGGACTGAGGTAAGATGAATCGATGAAGTGAGACAACTCCTTTACAGAGGTGTTCCCACCATGCAATTTTATGGCATTTTGATAGGATGTGTCATAGGTGTAGGTCCCACCTATAGGATCCACACCTATCTCTGGAACAGGCCCCCAAAAGTCTTGGTTCAAAAGGGAGAGGCAGTAACGCTTGCACATATCTCTCCATTCTGTCCTATGGGGGTATAGCCGAAAGCCCCACTCAGCTGTACTCGGACCTCCCATAAAAAAGAATGAAGAGTTATGCAGCAGTACAACCAAATCTCCATTCTGAGCCAATATTTTGGCCAGTTCCTGAGAACTTGTCATTCACAGGGTCACAAAGGAACGAAGGGAGCGAAAGCTAGCTTGTCTGGCCCCATTCCACACAAGTGCTACTAAGAGCTACTAAATTGCTGAAACAGTATATCAGCACCAGGAGGGTCCATAGGCAGTTCGATCCGTTTTTTTTTTTTTTAGTAACCATCAGACATATGCTGTTTGCTTCATGTATAGGTGTATAATTTGCTAACTGTATGATGTTATTTATGAGGCATTACCCTATCATACATAGATCAGCGCAGATTTTCATTATACAGGCAGTCCCCGGGTTACAAACAGATAGGGACTGTAGGTTTGTTCTTAAGTTGAAATTGTATGTAAGTCGGAACAGGTATATTTATTAAGTGTAATTTCAGCAAAAAAAAATGTTTACGTTTTGGACAGTGCAAGGAACAGTTTTTACATTTGTTTTGCGGTCTGTGCCATTTTTTAGAAGATTTCACCTAACGTTCTGTATCTCATGTGCAGCTGGGGCATGCTGGCACTTGGTTATCATGGGGTGTGACTCAGTGTTGAATGTCAGCCATGCCCTATAAGTCTCTGTTTGTAACTAGGGGACATATGTAAGTCGAAACGATGTAAGTCGGGGACTGCCTGTACAGTGCACTGCTGAGGTGACAGTATCTATGTGTAATATGGGTAGAATTAGTGAGAGGAACATACTTTTTTTCTTCCCCATAAAAATACATGCTGCAATTCACAATGTTGCATGAAGATGAACATGGCCATTTTGAGCAAAATGTAACACAGATAGCTAAGACTCTAGGGGCAACATGTATGAACGGGACTGCACCAATTTTCTGGTGTACTTTGAGCCAAAAAGAATTAACAGTCGCACTCCAAACTTTGGCACCAAAGACACTTTTTAATGCGCCAAAGATCTGGGGCGTTGTAGGGGCGTCGCATCACATTCGTAGGATTAGACACATTTATGAATCTTTGACACCAAACGTAGGCACAGAGCAGTCAAAACAGCCTGACCAGGTTAAAGGGCCGTTCACACGGCTTATTTCGGCGCGGATTGGCGCCGTACTGCGCGCCGGATTTGCGCTGCAATTCCGTCTTGAATAAGCCGTGTGAACACGGCCTAAAGGTGATCTGCCTGAGCCAGACTTGTTGTATTGACACTACAATGCGCCTGTATGACATAAAAGAGAACAGGTTCTTACATTCTGGCGTATTCTACTCTGCTTTAAAGCTATTTAGAACTGGCCTTTCAGTGCCAGGATTCAAACATGTCGCCCTAGATGTTTTAGAACCCTAGCAATGCCCCTGAGAAGAACACACAGTACATCACTGCTTTCTACGTATGGGGTTGTGTATCCAGTGCCCATGCTTAACCCCTGTACACCACTGAATATGCTTACAAGGGGCAGATTAGCATCAGAACTGGGACATGAAAGAAAGCATCTAGGTTTGTTAAAATGCAGTGGGTAACCAGGTGCGCATACGTTCCTTATTTGGGGAATCTGCACTATGGGAAAAATGCAAGCTGAATGACCGTAATGTTTTGCTGGGACACTTGTGTTTGTTCTTTTGATATGTACCACCTACCGAAATACTGGTCTGTGTGCCCTTTAATGTTGCAAAAATAGTTTGTAAATGGTTAAAAGGAACACTTGTGCTTGGACCACTTATGGTAACCATTAGCCTCTGAGAAGAAGTATCTCGCAAGACCTGCTCTTTTGGAGATGCTCCAACCCAGTCTTCTAAACATCACAATTTGACCTTTATCAGCGTCACTCAGATCCTCACACTTTTCTATTTTTCCTGTTTCCAACACATCAACCATTCACTTACAGTATTGAAATGACTGTTCGCTTAGGGAGTCATGTATGTAAACTGTCTAAGTGTATAACTTACTTTGTCGCTCATAGCAACTAATAAGAGCTCCTCTTTTATTTCATATAGTGCTCTGAAAAAATGAAAGGGGAGCTCTAACTGGTTGCTATGGGCAACAAAGAAAGTCTTAGGGTACGTTCACACAGCGTTTTTGAATATGATTTCGAGTCCGTGTTGAACCCGAAAATCGCATCCAAAAACGTAGCGTCAGTCGGATCAAATACAGAACCAACACGCAGCTGCATGTTTGGATCCATGTTTCAGACCCTAAACAGACCCAAACACACAGCTAACAATGTACAGTGTGATTTACATTGCTTTCAATGTAAAACATACATCAGTGTTCAGACAATACATGTTTACATACGTCTTTCTGATGCATCTTTCGGGTCCGTTCAATGAATTCTTGATCCGTTTTGCGCCGCAGACACCCTGTTTAAAACTATAGGGTGCCTTTCTACTGCAGCAAAAATGCATCCAAACATGCACCATACTTTGGGTGCGTGTTGGATGCGTTTTTTTATTTTGTTTTCCGCAACACTTTTGAATGCGTTTTTTCTGATCGAAAACGTATCCAAAAACATATTTAACATGTCGTGTGAACATACCCTTAGGGCCGGTTCACACAGCTTATTCAAGCCGTAATTGCGGGACGGATTATGGCTTGAATAAGGGGCGGGGGCGGGGGCGGCAACTCGCCGGCCCCATAGACATGCATTATCCACGGCGCGGATCCCCCCGGGAGAATGCGCATGTCACTTTCTCCCCGCCGGGCATATTCGCCGAGCGGGGAGGAGCCACGGAATCCACAGTTCTCTATGAGAACTGTGCATTACCGTAATGGCTGGGACGGATTCCAGCCGTATTGAAGCACAGCACGGCGCGCAATACGGCTGCAATCGGTCCCAGAAATAAGCCGTGTGAACGGCCCTTTACACCTAGACAGTTTTCATACATGAGGCCTTTACTGCCTAAGGCTATGTCTACACAGCAATGTTAAAATGCTGCCCAAAATCCAACAGACCGCCGTTATTGGTGCAGATTTGCGGTCGGTTTTCAGATTTGTTGTCAGCCCTGTACATTGAATGTACAGGAATCCGACAGCAATCCTGCAGGAGATACAGCAGGTTATAAAATCCGCCGGAATCTAGCACATTTTTAAACCGACCAGAAAAAAATCCATGCTGTGTAGGTAACAGCATGGATTTTTCATTGCTGTCTACACAGTCAGATTTTAGGCGGATTTTAAATACTGAACCCGCTGAAAATCCAACGAGAATCCAGTGCTGTGTAGACATAGCCTAATAGATCACCTCACTTGACAGGGTTCCATAGCAAATCAATGCTATTTGGCTTACCTGGTCTTAATGTTATGGCCAATCAGCGTATACTTCACTCTTTGTCTTACTTTCCCAAAGCTTCTTTTGAAATGTTGCTGGGATTGAATATAAAGTAATGTGTGAGTCATATATACACATATAGTTCTCGGGTAATTCCAGCACAATCCTTGGCACTGGCTCAGGAAACAGAACGTGACTGAATTAAACTAATTTAAAACCTTTCTTTTATAAAGAGTTTGGCAGAGATAACTGGTCCCTTTAGGACTATTGTCCTGAAGTATTCTCAGAGAGCACTGAAATGGGACCTATGATGTGTACATATGATCTCAGTATGAAAAGGAGATGATTGATTTGCCTCTTGAGCTTGTTTAGTTCCCTTTATTATCAATTATACATTATTATGTTAAATAGCTGGATCACTTGCAGTTGAATCCTGGTAAAACGTGTGGGTTACAGGCCTTTCATTTCACATATTTTACATTTCCACTAAAGGGAATATGTTAGATGTATTTTTTAAGAATTTTTGGGGATGTTTTTCTTGATTTTCCACGTCTCTTTCTAGTTAAAAAAAAAATCCTGAAATCCTGCGGTTTTCACTTTGGCCATTGAGTCTAAAAATCGTCTGACACTTCCTGTTCTATAGAGATCACTTATCAGAAGTCTCCTCTTTATCATCCCAAACAGGATTACAATGAAATATATAGATAATACAGCTTTTCACCATTCACAGTAGATAATAGTGTTGCACTTTGGATTCTTATTGATGTCAAATTTAACCAGAATCTTAGCAAATCGATTCAGTTTGCCCCGAATTAAAATTTGGAGAATATCACCAAAAATTGGATTGTAAAATGAAACTGAATCTAGGATTAGGGTTAGGCTACGGCCACACAGCATAGGACACAAAAGTTGTCGAAAACCAAAACGTAAAAACCACTTTGAACCGTAGTATTTTGTCAGTTTTTTGTCCAAAGCAGCTGGTAGAGATGGGCGAATTTCTCGGTACGCTGACTTCGCCGAATTTTCCGACAAAATCCGTTTCGGTCCGAATTACTTCGGGGCGGATCGTGTTAAAAAACAGCTACTTCCAGGCTGCACAGAGCCTGCAGGGTGCTGTAGGACGTTGTGCCATGCTTAAATATGCAGAGGGAGCTTGGTTTGGTCTTCATACAATGTTGTGTTTTAGTATGACACGCACATGACTGCCGCCGCTCTTAGAATCGCTTCACTATAAAATTCCCTGGGCACTTAAGAGGGCAAAACTGACAAAAAAACTAAAGCGGGAATGTAGCATGATAAAGTCATGCCAGAGAAAGCTGGAAAAAAACAAGCTGAGGGCTAAGGTCCCACCATAGCGTCAAAGAACACAGTAGTAGGTTACTGGAGCCGCCACAGATCGCAGCACAGTAAGGGACGTCACAGCAGGGGTCACTCCACGAGGCCAGAGCTTTAAACCTCAGAAAATATGACAGAACCTGTTCTGT
This sequence comes from Phyllomedusa bahiana, assembly GCA_025379985.1. Lineage (NCBI taxonomy): Eukaryota > Metazoa > Chordata > Amphibia > Anura > Hylidae > Phyllomedusa > Phyllomedusa bahiana. The sequence continues at coordinate 57,513 of JAODAL010014714.1, forward strand.
TAAAAACGCTGATACTTTAGAGGCCCCGCATGAGTGGAGAGGGGGTCCGGCAGTAATTTTTGTGTTGACGTCTCTGATCATTTTGCCCTTCCTTTGATCAGTCAGTGTCTGCTTCAATCGGTCAATAATCCATCAGTATTGCTAAGTCCAAAAACAAACAGGAGTTGATCCAAAACAGAGATGACAAGTAAATGTGATATTTGCATGTCTTCTGTGTTCTGTATCCACTCCTGCTTTTGGCTAGCCCAATCCTGATCCTTCCATTCCTTCTGACAGGTGAAAAAGAAGGGAAAAACCAACATAGTGGCAACGCCCATGGGAGTGGAGAGGGTGGAAACAGCATTAGGAAACCACAGGGTGTTCCAGTGAGACAGCGGTCACTTGGCAGCAGCAGATAGCCCCCAGAGTGGCACAATACAAATTCTGGAAGTGCACAACATCAGGAGCCCAAACAAAGTGGCACAGTTACACATTGTGGGGATGACGTCATCAACAGCAGCAGCATGAGGTCAGACAGTGGCACAATGACAGAGTGTGGAGGTCACGGCAGCAACAGGAGTAGGCCACAGAGTGGCACAAATACAGAGTGTGGAGGTCACGGCAGCAGCAACAGCAGCACACATGAGGCCCAGCCCAGTGGCACATGACAGAGTGTGAGGTGGCAACCAACAGGAGTAGGCCACAGAGTGGCCAATGACAGAGGGTGGAGGTCACGGCCAGCAGCAACAGCAGCAGCATGAGGTCAGACAGTGGCAAAAATGAAAATCTGGAGGTGGCAAAACAGAGTAGGCCACAGAGTGGCACAATGACAGAGTGTGGAGGTCATGGCAGCAGCCACAGCAGCAGAAATAAGGTCAAGAGTGGCACAATGACACAGTGTGGATGCACGGCACCAGCAACAGCAGCTGGGTCATAGGGGTGGCACAATGAAGAGTGTGGAGAATGGGTGGCAATACCAGTCCCTGGTAAAAAGGTGGTAGGCAGATGGAGAAACTGTCAGCAGATGTGTGGCATCAGGCGGGTGGCGGCATCAGAAAAGTGGCTGAGCAGGTTTAGTTTGAACCCAGACTGATTTCTCAAAGTTTTGGTGAGCTCATGGCTGATGTAATCTAAACGCCTAAGGCATTGGTGTGTGGAAAACCCCTGGTCGATCCACGCCTGATTCATCTTGAAAAGGTCAGTTGTTCCATATTTCCCGGGACAAGCGGGTTCTCCTTGGGGTAACGATGGCCCCCGCCGCACTGAACCACTCGCTCTGATCCCCACACTACTGGCCGGGAGGACAGCTTCTCCACTGAAAACTCGGCAAGTTGGGGCCCACACATCCATTTTGGCTGCCCATAGTCCAGTGGATCTTTTTAACTGGATTGGCAGAAGTGCTGTCCAAGTGGGGCCCACCACCTGTTGGGGTCAGGGTCTGCTCAAGGTCCTCCTGCTTGCTGGCGACTCCCCTCCTCACTAGGCCCGGGTGAAGGAAAGCTGCTCATCAGCGAACTCCAGACTTAGGTTGCCTGATGTGGAGCTAGTATTTGCTCCACCCCCCACCCCCACCTTCTCACAGCAGTGGCAGTAGTACGTGAGCCCCTGAGGAACCCCCCGGTCAGACCTGTAAAGGAGGGACGATACTGAAACATAGGTAGCGGCCAAACTGACTACGGAGGATTTCTCTATAGTATTTGCAGTTGCCCTTCCCTCTCAGCAGCTGGGAAAAAGGTCCCATTTTGGCCCGGGTAGTGAGGGTCCAATATGGTGGAGAGCCAAAAAGTCATCCCTCTGCCGGATGGTGACTATTCGGCTGTCACTAGCCAGGCAAATCAGCATGCTGCAGGGCCATCTGCACAAGTAGACTCCGAGGGACTCCCTGCCTCCATCTCCACTGTATACTGCCAACGGTCTTTGGGGTTCATCTGCCTCGCCTTCCTCATCCTCCATCTAACCTCTTCCAGCTGCTCCGCTCCTCTTCCCTGTCACCTGGTAGAAAATCCACTGATTTCACCAGACAATGCTTCTTCTCCAAGTCCTCCTCCTCCTCCTCCAGTCCCACCGGACTCATGTGGCCACGAGATGTAGTCGCCACGTCTCCAGTCCCCTGCCCTGAAAGATTTTCAGCATCTGTTCCAGGACATGAAGCAGTGGAATGACGTTTATTCATCCCGCAGTCCCTGGCGACTGACAATTAAGTCGCCTCCTCAAATGACTTCAGCAACGGCAGGTGTCACGCAATGGCTGCCACTGGCTGACATCAAATTTAAACACAGGAGAGTACCTGGTCCCCCCTGGATCATCAAAAAATCATTAATGGCCTTTCTCTTTTCATACTGCCGGTCCAACATGTGCAGGCTGGAATTCCAACAGGTAGAAACATCGCATATCAGCGTGTGTTAGGATAGGCCGTTCTGCCACTGCAACTCGGGGAAAGGGGGGTTCCTGGGCTTTGTAAGGAATGGATGAAGTGCTTGCACTTTTCCCTGGCCATTTTCAGAATCTTCTGTAAATCGGTGGAAGACTTCAGGAACTTGTTACAACCAATTGAACCGTGTGCCATGCGGGGCGCATGCACCTCCCTCCTCGGTCCCACGCGACACCATGTTCCTCCCCAATTGTCCATCCCATGGTTCCGATTTGCAGTTGGCCGGAAAAAGCCACACATCGATTTCTTGCTGCATGACGCGGAGCATTTTCCTCTCCTGTGTGACTTCGTTCGCCGAAAGCAACCCAAGTTAGAACTGCGTGACACCGCTGTGTCCTACACATGTGGTAATGTGGGGGCAGTACTGTGGAGGCAGAGATGGTGGTGGGGGGGAGGAGGAGGCGGACTTTGGGCGCAGGGACCGCAGTTTGACAACTTTGGAGGAGAAAGCGGCGTCTCCTGTCCAAGTTGTTGGTGGGGCCTGGGCCGGAAGAACATTCACCCAGTGGGCCGTAAAAGGACATGTACTGGCCCTGCCCGTAGTTACAGCTCCCACACATCCGGCTGCGTGCACCTTTGAACAAACCCGATAAGCTCAAGGACTGGCCCACCTTCTGTTCTACATATTTGTGAAGGACTGGTACTGCCTTTTTGGAAAATAAATTACTGCTTGGAACTCTCCATCTCGGCTCGGCACAAGCCATTAGTTCTCGAACGGTGCTGATTTTCCACCATTTGGAAAGGGGAGGGATTTGCAGTACCAACAAACTGGACAGGAGCACGGTCAGCTTCTGCACCTTAGGATGGTTGGACGCATACTGTTCTCTTTGCAATCGCCTCGTTGAACGACTCCCTGGCGCCATGGAAGTAGCGGGAGCAGGAGCATCTGGACCGGGAGAATGATGGGAAAGAGAAACACTCCCTTCTGCAGAGGTGGTGGAGCCTTGACTGGTGCAATGGCATGCGTGCCCCCGGGCACTGCTGCCTTTCCGGTGGCAGCGGAAGGATGAACCACCACCATCTGAGCCATGTTTTCCCAGGCCACCGGATTTGGGGATGCTGCATGTGTTTGACGCAGGGCCGGGTGCCAACGTTACTCCTTGGCCACACTTCCACTTTCTGCCCACAGATTCTACATATACCCATATTCGGACTCCTCCGTGTCTTTTGCAAAGAACTGCCCTCACAAAACCCCGAAGGGAGCTGATTTTACCGACCAGCCAACGCTCCGCAGAGTGACTTACTGCCGCCGCTCTCCCGCTGAGCCCCTGTGCCGCTACTTTCTTTGACCTGCGAAGGCGGGTTTTCTACCCCGTGGCCGCTTGGCTCCTGATCCTCTGCACTGGCTACTAACCTGCTGACTCATGGAACACAACCCACTTGCTGGCTGCGCCCCTGCCTGAGGCAAAGCTGAGCCCTCTTCTCCTGACGATGAAAGAAGCCCTTACTTTCACCGGTTCCCAAGTGCGGTTTGGGCTACAATCATCTCGATTATTGTTTGATCTTCACCCGCTGTCCTCCTCACCGGTTTTATGCAGAGCTGACCCCTCACAACATGACCTCCCATGCCACCATCTCCCCATCTATACTTTGCGGCCTACGCAAGAAAACAGGGGATAATTGCCCCATTCCTTCGCTGCCAAGTAGCTGTTGACTGTCCTCAAATTGTTCATCCTCACTGTATAGTGGCCCTGAGCCCAGACCCCCATAGTAGATCTCCCGCTGAGGGAAACCGGATGTGGACAGAGGCAAAGGGTTTAAAGGGCAGGTGAGGGCTTTCTGACCGCTCCCGGGGCCCTTGCCAACTAAGGATTGTGTCTGGGCGTTCCCACCGACTCTTGGCTGGGGTTGTACAGATGTCCCTCTGGGAGGAAGGGAAAGACCTAGTCAACCAATCAAGAACCCTTGGGTTGCTGAACAACCACCGGCCGCTAGATGACAGCGGCAATTTGGGCCTCACCAGATGACCCCTGCTGCGACGTCCCTTTACAGTTGCTGCGACCTGTGCCTGCCCCCAGGAATGTTTGTGCCAAATGCCAACGCATGTGAAAAAGCCTTTCCACCTCTCGTCTGACATTTCTGTTTTGTTTTAAAATGTACAGACTCTGTTTAAGAGAAATCTGTATATGTAAATACACACCTTGTATTTGACTCTAAATGAACCCACTAGCAAGCTTGGTAACCCCTTGGATATAAATTGCGCTCCACAAATGGGCAGGAAAAATTTTTTCCCTTTTATGTGCCTTTAAAAAACCCTGTGTCTTTACTAAATGTAAAAGCACAAACAGGCTTAATTAACCTTCGGATATAAATTATGCTAAGGACAAAATTTCTTCTTTGGTATTGAAAAACATTGTTTCTTTTACTGGCCGCAACAGCAGAAAAACACTTAGTTAACCCTTGGATCTAAATTGCGCAAAAAGAAATGAAATGCCAAAAACATATTACCAGCTATGTAGGTGTTAAAAGACGTGTATTTTACTAACCACAACAGCAGAAAAACGCCTTAATTAAACCCCCTTGGGAAAGTAAATTGCGCAAAAGAAATGACTGCCAAAAATTACCACTTTGTAGGTGGTAAAACAAGTTATATTACTGACCACAACAGCAAAAAATACTTAATTAACCTTCGGATATGATTTTATGCTACAGGCAAAATTTCTTCTTTGGCGTTAAAAAAAACCCTTTCTTTTTACTGCCTACAATAGGCTCAAAGAGTTTAAAGTAGCCCTTGGATATAAATTGCCACAAAAGACATAAGCAGCCAAAAAAAAGAAGGGTATTTTGGATTGTAAAAAGCTGTTTCTTTAACTGAAATACAACAGCAACAACAGGTTTAGATAACCCTTGGATATTCAATGTGCTCCAAAAACTAGCAGATAGCATTAAAATGTATATGCAGCTGAAATTGGGGAAACACAAATGGAATTCAATTCCAATGCCCCACAAAATCAAAATTAGAACGTTTAAAAGAAGCAGTCTCTGAGAAAAGCTCTGACACCCCCCCAAAAATCGCTGTAATAAAAGTTTCTTTTTGTGAGATCTCTAATACTGGAGCTGAGCACTACAACACGGCCAAGAGAGAGAATGTTTAACTGCAGCGTCGCGTTCCCCACACTTATATATGCGGGGACATCACAGAATCCCGCCGGTCTCTGATTGGCTTCATCTCTGCACATGCCATTTAGGGTACGCCTTTCTTCCTCCCAGACTTCTTTGCCCCATGTAACGCCATGTGCTCGCAGCCATTTTATCAATTAAAAACACGCTTCATTCCCGTGAATCACCCCAAACTTCGACTTCGTTCAGAATCGAAGTTTTACTGAAATTCTAAATGAATTCCACTTCGTTAGAATCGATTCGCCCATTTCTAGCAGCTGGGTTTCCGACGAGTTATTTTGGGTGGTTGTTAGTTTTTTGCTGAGGTTTTTGCCGTGGTTTTTGGGCAGTTTTTCAGGCAGTCTATGTGAAAAGTTCTCCATCAGATTTTCAAAATGTTTCTAAATACTAAAAACCACAGACAATATGACTGAAAAACTGTGCTTTGTAGAAATAGCCATATACTTCAATAGTAAATTTTCTGCCGGACTCCTTCATATTTTACAACATGTTCTTAAAACCTCCAGCTTTGAAAACTGACCAGACAAAAAAAGACCTGTGTAGACTATAGGTAGTTTTTTGTATTGAAGTCAGATTTTCAGAGGTTTCTAAATACTAAAAAACACAGAAAATCTGACAGAAAACCTGTGCTGTGTAGATATAGCCTTAGGGTTTTTCAGGGTTTTAAGAAGTAATATAGCTTTCAGATGCTGCTGCAGGCCCCGTGACTCTCTCGCTGCAGCATCACCTCATTTCCCTGGGTACTACTATGTTTTAGGACCAGGAAGTGATATTGGGCATGGCGCTTGCCGTCACATATCACAAGGCATGTTAGTTTAACTTTTCACAGCACAGGACTAGCCTAGGGAAACCATTACATCAAACACTCCTACTGGAAGTGGCAACTATGAAGCGAGTAAAACAAGGCCTAGAAAATCCTAAAAACTTTAACCCTAATTTAGGTTTAGAGGTACGGTTAGCAATAAGCATCGGGTGAGAAATAGTGATGGGATTAGAGTCAAAATTTTGGTTCAGGAAGTCCCAAACCTGAGGTTTTTTTTGTTTGTTCAAACTAGCATTGAATCCAACAAGCCCCTATTCAACTAACACTAACAACTAACAGTGATAGTCATAGCTCCCCACATAATGACTTCTTTCCAGGACACGTCTTGAGAACTCTCCCATGGAAATCAATTTGTCAGCTCCTTTTCACAGCATCCTATGTCCATGTAGATGCTGTAAATCATGTCTCTAAATGCAGCTCAGGCAAAATGGCTGCACCCATAATAATATACAAAAAATGGAAATAAAAATCTACAATCAGAAAATAAAAATAGATAAGTGTATGTTCACACGGTGTAATTGCGGGGCGTATATTGGCACATAATTGCGCTGCAATACGCCCGAAATACGCAGTGCAATTACGATAATTCATAGCTCTCATTATCAATGAGAGCCGGCTGTCAGTGTTTTAGAAGTACTTCTAAACCCCCCCGCGTATTGTAGTGCATACAGTACGCAACGCAATATGCCGTGTGAACATACCCTAAGTAAAAAAGAATATGTATCAGTATGTGGTTTTAAGTATTTTTTAAAGCCTAAAAATAACAACAAAATTATAAAGAAGAATATGCAAGTTCTAACAAAGTTGCAGCAGGGGATGAGGGGCTTGGCTTTCTCTGTTTTGGAAGTGTCTGCATTTTGATATATTGCTGTAATGTATATGTATATTGTGTGAGTTTTCTACTCAGAGAGGCAAAACATCCTATACCATGACCCTTTTCTAAATCGTTCTAACCTTCTAGTCTAATGGTGCCCATACACCTTAAATAGTCTTTTCAACTCAACCATACCCATACACACTAGATTATTCAAAGTAAGGATATATTAATAGGGAGAGGAGAAAAAGCTATTGCCAGAGACTGTTACCAACAGCTTATCTCAGTAGAAAGTGAAAGGATAAGGCATTCAAATGCATAAGGTCGATTCCTTTTCTCTCCTGAAGATCAACAAACAAAAAGAAAAAGGAAAACACTAAAAAAACACACACCCTAAATATGATATACAAAGCACAAACAAAGCATAAAAAAAATTCAAAATGCCAAAAAAGGATTAAAATTTCCTGAGATCATTTGTTGTAATTTTTCCATACTTGATTTGGCGAGAAATTGGTGGGTTCAGACGACTATTGTCTATGGATAACGTGGATGGGGCCATTAGTTTAGAAGAGAGAGAAAGGATGAGTGTCTGTAAATCATTGCACCTACTAGCCTGATTGACTAAGACATACCATATGTCCACATCTATGACCCCATTATTTCAGAAGAAAAATCCATGGTACATGAATATTTCATGCAAATTAGGAAGTCTCTTTTATTTCTCATCATACAGAAGATAATCAGAAAAACTTTCAACCCCACCAGGACCTTAGTCATGTAAGTCACAAATTAGATGAGTCTAGCATATCAATGGAAGTGTTTTCAGGCCAGATTCCGTGTTAAAGGTTAGAGGAAGAAAAGCAATAGGAGAGAAACAGTGGAGAGGTGCAGCTGTACCTGTCAAATGTTTTTTGGTGTTCAAAGAGGATTTACCACAATTCTAATTTTTTTTCCAGGCTGCAAAAAATTCCATTCAAAATGCACCAGACCTTCCCATTACAATAACCACGAGGGGCCAAACATCACCCCCATTAACACTTTTATTTTCAAGTCCCATTAATTATTGCCACATGGGAATCCTCGCCCCCGCAGATCCCTCTAATCCCAAACACCAAAAGTCAACCTGACTAGGTAGTCTTTGCTCCCTACTCTCTCTCTGCTATATGATAGAAGGATATAGTAGAGGGAGAGAGGCAGAGCTGAGATATATATGTTTATATGATTCGAAGCAGGATTTCTGAGTAAAAAGGAGAGAAAATACTAACTGGACTCCTTAAAGGGGTTTTTGCCACAATGGCATTTCATTCCTGAATTGTCCTGCTTCAGCTTTCAGTGTGCTCAAAAGGGGGCGTATATAATTTGTTTAAATCTGCATATCATGTGACCCAGCAGGCTTGACATCACCTTGCATTTCTCCCCACTTTTGTCAAAGATCTATTTATGTAAAGAGCTGTGAATAGCTACAATGTAGCTGAGTGGTTACCACTACTTCCTTTCAATATATGAGTCTTAGGTTCAAATCCCTGCAGAAACTAAGCAAGGAAAAAAAGAACCGGACCAGTAGGGCTGCTTGGGGGAAAAGCAAAAAGGGGGGAAACGTGTGAGAAATGTGCAGCCAGGACTGAGGAGCTCTCATCACTGGTTGTATCCCTTGGAGACGATCTGTGCACTATGAGTCACTAAAGGAGCAGCTAAAACCAAAATGGTACAGAATTTGTAACAATGATGAATGGTGAAAATGTTTATTTAATTTGCAAGTTTCCCACAGCAATTTTATTTTGTGGCAAAACCCCTTTAAGATCCAATTTGTATGATACCGCTTATACACCAGTGACTATGTCTACGCCTTTGGGTCTATACCGGGAGATCTCCCTTAGCTTCCCTTAAGTCCATATAAGTACAATGATATATCAGACCCGTTACTTGCTGAAAATCAGTTTTCCTTTATTCCGTGTAAATACATGTACAGCCGAACCATTTCAGTTTTCAGGCTTTTAGTAATATACACAAGTCCTATTCAGACTAGCGGCATAGAAAGTCAAAAGACAGGTAAATACCTTATGATACGCTCTGCGGCGTTCTAATCGAGAGGGGAGTAGCCGTGACATACCGGGCCGAACGCTGCACGGATGCAACGTTTCAAGAGAACTCCGCCCCCTTTCTCAATCATGCGCGTTGTAAGCTTCCATCTCCTTTATATATCGTAGTGTTTAACCCTTTGATGTATAACTTATTTTAAAAACACTCTAAAATGTAACTCTTAGAATCGAGAGTTACAATCCAGTAAGCCTCTTTTTTTAATAATTGTGTCTTAACATTCTCTCAATCGCCACATTTAACACTCTCAAGTATACACCACCTAAGTTCTGATACATTGTGTCGCAATTCAAAGAAATGTCTTGTTACTGAGTTCCTCCCATGATTTTTACTTTTAGTTTTTCCCCTCTTTTTCCCTGTTCTGTTCTCTTTTTTGTTTATATGTTCTAATCGCCGATCTATGTTCATTGATACGTAGCCTGATGTTTCTAGTAGTTTGTCCTACGTATACTTGCCCACATGGGCAAACCCCTTTAAGAGACACTTCGCGCCGACATGTTCATGTTCCGCCTGAAAACCGGGCGGAAGAATGAACATGTTCGGTTATTTTCACATGATGTATTGCGGCGCCGAAATACATAGTGTGTTTCGGGAGCTCGCTCTGATCAGCGCCTATTCCCGAGGCGCAGGGGGGCCAGCAATCTGCCGGCCCCATAGACATGCATTATTCGCCGCACCGCGAATAAATGACATATCACTTATCTCCCAGCATACAATACAATCATATTGTACACGCGGGGGAGGAGGCGAAAACCATGTTTTTAAAAGGGAGCTTGGATTTACCGTACTTGCGGTGTGCATTTCGCCTGTATTAAAAGTACAATACGCGGCAAAATGCACCCCAAAATATGCTGTGTGAACATACCCTTCTATGTTCTTCGGACCGCCGGCGGTCTGAAAAATCGTCTGGCGGCTGCACGGATTTTCCATCAAGTTCCATGTTAAAGTTTGACAGCCGTTTTACAGACGTCTTTCAAAACCGAAAACCGTTTGTAAATCCGGCTGAAAGAACGGCCGTTGGGACATGCCCTTAGGGTACTTTCACACGGAGTGTTTTTTGGTGCGTCTTTTGGTGTTTTTTTGTGCAGAAATGTACAGTAATGTTCTGAAGCTGCGGGTGTATAGCAGCACACACAGTATGTGCCACTATATGCTTCACATAATCGTGTGAACATACCCTTAATTGCTGTTCCTTACTGCAGAAAAAACACATTAAAAAAACTGGTGATTGACAGTTGCCATGGAGACCAGTATACAGCAGAAACGCTGTATGCAGGTCCCCATTGCAAGAGCCATCTGAAGATCACTCATACAAATCCCCTATGGGGAAAAGTGAAAAAGTGTAAAAAAGTTTAAACAAAAAAAAATGAAACACAAAAAATTACAAAAGCCCCAATCGCCCCCCCAAAAAAACAAAAATATAGTACACATACTTGGTATCTCCGCATGCGTAACATTAATGTCACATGAATTAAACTGTACGGTGAACGCTGTTAAAAAAAAAAAAAAGTCAAAGTTGAGTTTTTTTTCATCCGCAGCACATAAAATGGAATTTAAAAAACGATCAAAAACTATATAAATGCCAAAGTTGTCCAATTAAAATGTCAGTTTATCCCGCAAAAAAAAGTCCCTTTTATTTCTGTATATGGAAAAAAAAAAAAAAAAAATTTTTAAAGGCTCTCAAAGATAGCGATGATAATAACTTTCCCCGGTTTCTCCTACGCTCCAATTCGAGCCTTTGGGGCATCCGTGCCCCCCCCGGGTGTGGGGGCGAAGGGCCGCGGTTCACGCGTCCTACTTAACCGACCGTGCTCCCTGCTCTGCTGCCGGCCGCGCACGCCGGCTCTCTGAGATTTAAAGGGCTAGCACGCTGGTAATTGGACAATTGCCGGCGCTGTCCCTATACACTCCAGCCTCTTCTTCTTGGCCGGTACTGGATTTTTGGTCCCCTTTTTGCCTTTTGTAACCTGTTACCCCCAGCGCTTCCTGTGGTTTCACTTCTTCCTTTTGGGGCTATAGGGGGTCCCGTTCCCCTCCGGGCCTGACAATTCCTGCCTCCCTGCCCGACTTGGGTTTAGCCTGACCCCCTTTATCTTCCGCACCCCGGCTGCCACTGTAAGCTGGTCGCATCAGGGTAGCGACCTGGTGGAACCCGCCCAGCAAACCCAAACCCCGTTTTAAAACGGCGGGCTTCGGGCGAACACCCGGAATTCCGTTCCGGGCGCGGCCTTCTCCATCTCTTGGGCCAGTCCAGGGGATCCTTTTTCCCGGGTATTGTACATATTGTTTCACAAAAATAAAAACATTTTTTTTTTAAAAGTCTTCAACATAAAAAAAAATATTTTAACTATAAAATTTTGGGGTATCGCATAATCGTCTGACCCAAGGGTAAAACAAACTTGTCACAGATACTGCACAGAGCGCTTTTAAAAAATAAAATTTTAAAAAACACTACTAGGATTCAGTATTTTCTTACCCTGCCTTCCAAAAAAGGGATTGAAAAATATCAATAAGTCTATCCCCCCAAAAAATTATACCAATAAAAATGTAAAACTCTCCTTCAAAAAAAAACCCCCCTAAACAGCTCCCATACACAGAAAAAAAAAAATAATGGCCTCAGACTGGGGCGATGCAAAACGGTTTTCCTTTTTGAAAAGTTTTTTTATTTTGTAAAAGCGTACAAATAAAAAAAATTTTTAACGCTGAAATCGTATTGACCGCTTTAGTAACCTTTGCAGTCCCTTTATACGCATGGTACTGCTTAAAAAAAAAAAAAAACACTACCAGGATGCTGTATTTTTTTTTAAAAAAGCCTCACAAAAAACATTTAATAAAAAGTGATCAAAGCGTCTATGCCCCCCTAATGGTCTAATTAAAACTCAACTCATCCCGCAAAAAAAAAAAATCCCAAATCACTCCGTAACAGAAAAATGAAAAATTTTTTGGGTGTCAAATAGGAAAAAAAAAAAACGCAAATTTTTTATAACCCCATTTCAAATTTTTAAAAGAAATATAGCTAAAAAAAACTATATAAAATTTATATATTTCAATTTTACCGACCCCCCTTTGTAAAGTTTCCTTCATTATCCCCACGTCGAATATTTTAAAAAAACCCAAAAAAAAATCGGAACTGCATTTTTTTTCCCCCCCTTTTCATGGCCCCCAAAGCTAAAAAAAAAATATGGAAAACCTGTGCTCCAAAAAGCCCAAAAAAACCGGGGCAACTTCGGAAGGTTTTACCTTTTCCGGTACTTGGGGGCTTTGCAAAAAGCGACATGGCCCCACCGAAATCTCGTTCCAAAAAACCAAATAAAAACTCCCCCTTCCCGGGGCCGGGGGGCGACGGGGGGCCAAGGTACGACCGCCCAGGGCGCCTACCTTGCCTATCCCAAGGGGGCGCCGTCAGGGCCCCCGACCCCGCCGGGCCCCCAGGCCGCAGACAGTGTGGCCCGCTCCCCGGGGTCCTGGATCCCCCCGGTTTAGCTGCAGGGCCGAACAGCGGGGCCGCCGGGTCCCAAGCGCTGAGGACCCGCCGCGGCCCCCCTTCGCCCCACCGGAGCGTCGCAATGGGCGTGATGTCACGCGACGCTGCCTCTCCCGGCCACAGCGCGTCACAGGCCCGGCCCCCAGGGGCTGCCGGAGGGCGCGGGCTGAAAAGGACAAAAGGGACGCGCGCCCGGGGGGAATTGGGGAAGGGGATTAATTTGTTGTTTTTTTTTTGCCGCTGTGGCCCCCCCATATTCTCCGGGCCCCCAAAAGCCTGCCTGTGGCCCCCCATATCCCCCCTGCGGCCCCCCGATAATGCCTGCCTGCGGCCCCCTATAATTCCTGCGTGCGGCCCCCTATATTGCCTGCCTGGGGCCCCCTATAGCCTGCCTGCGGCCCCCATAATGCCTGCCTGCGGCCCCCATAATGCCTGCCTGCGGCCACCTATAATGCCTGCCTGTGGCCCCCTATATTCTGCCTGTGGCCCCCATACGCCTGCCTGTGGCCCCCTATATCCTGCCTGTGGCCCCTATAATGCCTGCCTGCGGCCCCCGATAAGACCTGCCGGCGGCCCCCTATAATGCCTGCCTGGTGCCCCTATATGCCTGCCTGAGCCCCCATACGCCTGCCTGAGCCCCCATACGCCTGCCTGAGCCCCCATACGGCTGCCTGTGGCCCCTATATGCCTGCCTGTGGCCCCCGTACGCCTGCCTGAGCCCCTGTACGGCTGCCTGTGGCCCCTATATGCCTGCCTGTGGCCCCCATACGCCTGCCTGGTGCCCCCATATGCCTGCCTGAGCCCCCATATGCCTGCCTGTTGCCCCCATACGCCTGCCTGTGGCCCCCATATGCCTGCCTGTAGCCCAATCCTGCCTGTGGCCCCATACGCCTGCCTGTGGCCCCCATACACCTGCCTGTGGCCCCCATACGCCTGCCTGTGGCCCCCATACGCCTGCCTAAGCCCCCATACGCCTGCCTGAGGTCCCATACGCCTGCCTGTGGCCCCATACGCCTGCCTGTGGCCCCATACGCCTGCCTGAGCCCCTGTACGGCTGCCTGTGGCCCCTATATGCCTGCCTGTGGCCCCCATACGCCTGCCTGGTGCCCCCATACGCCTGCCTGAGCCCCCATACGCCTGCCTGTGGCCCCCATACGCCTGCCTGAGGTCCCATACGCCTGCCTGAGGTCCCATACGCCTGCCTGTGGCCCCATACGCCTGCCTGTGGCCCCTATACGCCTGCCTGTGGCCCCATACACCTGCCTGAGCCCCCATACGCCTGCCTGTGGCCCCCATACGCCTGCCTGAGGTCCCATACGCCTGCCTGTGGCCCCATACGCCTGCCTGTGGCCCCTATACGCCTGCCTGTGGCCCCATACGCCTGCCTGAGCCCCCATACGCCTGCCTGTGGCCCCCATACGCCTGCCTGAGCCCCCATACGCCTGCCTGTGGCCCCCATACGCCTGCCTGAGGTCCCATACGCCTGCCTGTGGCCCCATACGCCTGCCTGTGGCCCCTATACGCCTGCCTGTGGCCCCATACGCCTGCCTGAGCCCCCATACGCCTGCCTGAGCCCCCATACGCCTGCCTGTAGCCCCCATACGCCTGCCTGAACCCCTAGCTATATATTTGCCTGAGCCCCTAGCTATATACCTGCCTGAGTGCCCCTATATTTATATACCTACCTGTCTAAGGGGACAATATCTATATACCTGCCTGACTGAGAGGGCATATCTATATACCTGTCTGACTAAGGGGACTTATATACCTATAATTAAGGAGTTACTGGAAATGTGAGGAATCTAAGATATTTGTGTCCAAATCCTCAGGGACGAGTCTTGGCCGGGAGCAATTGGCATGAAGGTGTGAACCGGATGGAGAAGAAAAGGGAAAGTGCAACGACGCTGATCAAAAAGACGTCTCCGTGAGTCACTAAATGTAACTGCAGTGTAATCACTTAGATTTCTGCAGAGCGTCTACATACAACTAGTATCTACCACTATCTGGTCACTGTATGGCAGTGTTTATATGTAATCAGAGCCTGTGTACAGCTGATAGTCACATGTGGGGGTCGCGTTCGGTCAGGGTTTGGCAGGATTATTTGAGCCTTAAGTAGTAATAGTTTTGGGCCTTGGTTTTGTAGGAGGTTTTTAGTAACAATCATTCGTCTGGTAGATTTGCTCCATGTGTAGGTGGATTATTTAGTGACTGTTATTTAGGGGTATTGCACTGTCATATGGAGGGGAGCGATTTTGAAAATGCTAATTTGTCAGGGCTGATTTTCATTGTGCAGTGACGGCTGAGGAGATGGACTGGAGCTATGTGGGATACGCAGAAAATTAGTGACAGGACCTGGCGCAGGGGTGAGAGGAATTAGTGTGTGTGTGTGGGGGGGGGTATTTTTTTGAGAGCGAGGGGGGGGGGCGCCATTGGCTGTACTCCCCTAGGGCACCAAAATGCCTTGTCCCGGCCCTGCTCCCTTCCTTATACTCCCAGCCATGCGCCCAAACAGCAGTTTACACCCACATTTAGGGTATTGCCAAACTTGGAAGAAATTGCATAACAAAATTTGGGGTGCTTTTCTTTCCAGGATTCCTTGTAAAAGTTAAAAATTTTCAGCTAAAATTGCAGATTGTTAGAGAAATTTTTTTTAATTTTCACAGCCTAAAGCTAAAATAATTTGTGAAACACCTGTGGAGTCAATATACTCACTGCACCCCTGGAAATATTGCTTTTAGGGGTGTAGTTTCCAATATGGGGTCTTTTTAGAGGTGTTCATTAAGTTTTAGCACCTTAGGGTGTCCGCAAACCCAAAATGGCACCTGAATAAAATTATAATGAAAATGAAACCCCAGAGTCCAGAAGTTGCTCCTTCCTATTCTGGGGCTTGTGGTTGAGCCAAATAGCGCATTAGGGCCACATATGGGATATTTCTGAAAACAGCAGAATCTGGGGAATCAATATTAAGTTGCATTTCCCTGATCACATTTACCGTGTTTTGTGAATAATGGATACAAATTGAAAATCTGCAAAAAAAGTGAAATTTTGCCAGATTTAAAAAATGGGGCTCTGTCAGAGAGGCCAAAACTGGCTCCAGCGGCAAGGGGTTAAAAGCAGAGGTAGAACTGGCGAGTCAGCGCCAGGTTCATACATGTTGCCTTTAGATTTTGATTTACTTGCTTTTCATAGATTTTTAACTGTAATATTTGATACACTTTGTGAGAAATAATTGTAAAATGAGTCATAAACCCGATAAGCCATTAGTGATCTTCAGCTGTCTGGCGTATGATTAATGCTCTATATGTGAACTCTAAACTGCAAAACTTAGCAAAATATAATTTTGCACTTTAATTCGGAATTGTTGAAAAAAATACTATGTGTACTTTAATTTACGTAATATATTATAATTAAATAAAAATTTAGACTTTGGCAACAGTTTCTTCAAAGAAACCACAAATGATTTCTCTATTTATCTAATTAGTTCTCTATACTTAGGTGCGATATCTCTGGGCAATGTACAGTACATTTTATACTCATTAAGACAAACTTAAATATTAATTGAGGTAAAAAAGCTTCAGCCCTCTCAATAGTTGGCAGAATTTTCATCCTTACCTATGAACAACCCTTTTTCAACAGTTCTAAGATGAAGTCTTTCTTAATTTATAAAGTGACTGTAGAAATAATTTTAACCATTGGCATTTTGCCAGGCATGGCTAGTAAACTATTGCCTTAAAAGGGCTGCAGCTCTTTACAGCAACTGATCAGCATGTCAAGAGTTTGCCCCGCACCAGTCTACTATTGATCTAAGTCCATGAATTTTTAAGAATTGGATTACTCTGGATAACACTGTAATATCTAAAGTTATACAGTGATCTATCCCATAAAATGCAAATGGTGTTCTGACATTCCAATCATATTTTATTATTTTACTATGAAACCTTGTCATGGCTAATAGACTCATGTACAAAAATTTGGGAAGCTGCCTAGCAACCTGGCATGGATCCCAAAAAGTGACCCTGTTGGTTTTTTAGGCTATCACCGAAGATCAGCATGTTCACCTGTTGTGCTAGAAAAATGTTGGTACTGCACTAACACCCCATTTTCCAAAGGGCTGTGGCTACCATTCCCCAGCACTGGATATATGAGATAAAGTACTTAGGGGTGTTCTCACCATGCTGCTTCACGGAGCCTGCACTTCACAGGCAGCTTCAGGTTCCCACTTTCTTGTTATACTTTGGGTGGCTCTACAGCAGTGACTGGTATTTCAGTTCTGCGCTTTCTTGTTGAGTCTGTTAGAGGGAAATTGATGATAGAGGGTTCTTAACAGCAGGTCAGGAGGCTACAGAGCTCTCAATGGTTGCAGTTTGTTGGTAAGAAATATAAACAAGCTCCTTGCTGCTGATAAGACTCAGCAGGAAGTGACCTCACCATCCCAAACACTGCTAGAATAGAAAAAGTGGCCAGTAACCTAGAGAAGCTAGTGTTCACAAACAGGAGATAAGAACTGTTCTAACTCTGAAGAGAAGCAAAATCAGAACAGCAATGTATTTGGTAATAATTTTTATTTATGTTTGCATCCATGTTGAAAGTAAATCAAAATTTCTGAAATTAACCTATTGATCTGGAAGTGTTCCAGAAATCCATGTACATGCTGCAGAAACAACCCCATTAAGACACATGAAATGCATATTTCAACAGCAGAAATTCCTGCAACAAATCTCCCACATGTGAATATAGCATTAACAGTGCCTTAAGGAGGTTATTTGAATCTTTAAAATGTTGATGGCCTATTTTTGAAGTCAGTATTATCAATATTAATCATGAGGGCCAACTCCCGACACCTCTCCTGATTAGCTTTTGAAAGGACCATTGCGCTATAGTGAGCATCACTTCCTTCATCCTTGCTTCTAGAAGTGGCTGTGTTGGTATTATAGTTCACTTTTCATTTCAAGATTCATTTTATTCATGGAACTAAGTTACTCAACCAGTTCCAGCACCAACTTGGGTCGCCTGGGTTCCCCAACAGCTTCTACACTTCCTCTTGGCTTCCACTGTGGCCCTGCTGACTTGAGATGCAGGGCTCATGCGTACGCTTCTCATCTTCCTTGAGGGGGTAAGGGTAAAATCCAGGTATCCTTTAAACATTGCACCCCAGTCTAGATAATACCAAACAGATTGTGGCATTCAGGAATCCACATCTCTGATACGTGAATGCAATGTCACATTTTTTAGGGAAGTTATCTACTATTGTTCAATGCTGAATATCAGGAAGTTAGTTGTTTTCCTTTTTTAGGATTAATCCACATGTGGCAGATTTGTTGCAGAAATTTAGGAGATTTTTCGGTTAATTTGAGTGAGGCTTGCAGTATTCCATGTACATGCTGCAGAAGCAACCACATTCTGATAACTGGCATCGTTTTCTCAGCAATTGAAATTTCTGCAACAAATGTGTCACATATGTACATAGTCTTAGGCCGTGTTCACACGGCTTATTTGGGCACGTATTTCAGCCCGTAATTCGCGGCGTACTGCGCGAATTACGGGCTGAAATATGGCCCAGTCATTATGGTAATCCCCAGTTCTCATAGAGAACTATGGATTACGTCTCCTCTCCCCACCCGGAGAATCCGCCGCGGGGGGAGATAAGTGGCATGTCATTTACTGGCGGCGTATACGCGCCGTTAGTAATGATAGTCTATGGGCCGGCGAGGTGCCAGCCCCCCGCCCCCGTCCACATGGCGTAATTGGAGGCTTTCTTCAAGTAACTGTTGTAAGCTTGCACAGCTCTGGGATCACAGCATAAGTCTTTCAGGCATGAGACAGAGGCAGAAGTCAGGTATAAACGGTTCCTTGGCTCCGTGGATTTTTACTGCATAAGCAGAACAAAACGGATGGCAATACATGCACAGCAAAACATAAACAAAACACTTGCTCGTCTGAACACTTACTAACAATGGAGTAGTTCCCTCACTAGCACCTTGTTGGTCCGACACTGGCTTCCACCAGTGTGAACACCTCCAGCCCAGAAGGTAGACTGGAGGTACAGCCGACCCCAGTCAGCCTAACTGCTGACCTTATATACAGCCGGGAAATCCCGGAGTGGAACCATGGGGAGTAAGCACCCACCCTGCTCTATGCTTACTCCCAATGAAAGGCCGACCCGGGAATGGCTGGTAGCCACACTAACAGATAGATTAAAAATAGGTCGACGGTTTGTATTGTCGACACCTATTTAACAATGGCCTTTTACTCCACCAAGGCTCCTCATCTTGGTGGCATGCGTCCTGGACTCCACAGACATATGTCCAGAACCTGGCTGGTATGCCATTGCAGACTCTTCCAGCTGCACCCTTACATATCCCCCCTCTCTGCTCTGACCTGTGGGGCGGAGCACTTTGTGCCGTGAACTTAAGCACCCGCAACAGTGCATCTGTATTCGCTTGTTGTGACCCGGGGCGATGTTCTACACAGAACTTAAAGTCCTGTAGAGCCAGGAACCACCGGGTCACCCTTGTGTTTTTTATTTTGGGCCATCCACTTTAGGGGCGAATGGTCCATGACAACTTTAAAGGGTCTACCTATCAGGTAGTAGCGCAGTGACTCGATAGCCCACTTAATGGCCAGGCATTCTCTCTCTACTATGGCGTAGTTTTTCTCTGCCGTTGACAGTTTCCTGCTGAGGTACACTACAGGGTGTTCTTCTTCCGCAACTAGCTGCGACAGGACAGCACCTAATCCCACTTCAGAAGCGTCTGCCTGGACCAAAAATTCCTTCTGAAAGTTTGGGGCCACGAGTACGGGTCGCTTGCAAAATACCTGTTAGATTTTTAAAGGCTTGTTCAGCCTCCTGGTTCCACTTGACCATAATGGACTCGTACCCTTTGGTGAGGTCCGTAAGAGGGGCTGCTATGGAGGCAAAGTTGGGCACGAACCTCCTGTAGTACCCCGCGATACCAAGAAAAGCCCTGATCTGTTTCTTGGAAAACGGTTGGGGCCAATTCCTAATTGCCTCCAATTTGTCCATTTGGGGCTGGATGACCCCCCTCCCAATGTCATAGCCCAGATAGCGAGCCTCCTCGAGCCCTATGGCATACTTGTTGGGGTTGGCGATTAACCCTGCTGCCCTTATGGTGTCTAAGACGGCCTGCACTCGGGCTAGGTGGGATTCCCAGTCTGTACTAAAGACCTCCAAATCATGCAGGTTCTAGCCGCTATTATTCCTCTATTATTGGCAGAGGAATCAGAGGGCTCCGAAAATGGGGCCTAGGGGCGTTAACGTGACACTCTGGGCCAGACTGGCAGTATTCCTCAATTGCCCTGTAAATTCCTGGCCAATAAAAATTACGCTCCACTCTCTCCCGGGTCTTCTCCACCCCTAAGTGTCCCCCCAACACATGGGAGTGGGCTAGCTCCAAGACCTGGCGGACATGTGACCTGGGCACCACCAACTGCTCCACCACTTCGGTTGGGGTCTTTTTTACCCGGTACAACATATTGTTGTTGACCACAAAATGAGGGTAGACCAAACTCTCGCCTGGTTCCTGGGGTTTCCCATCTATCACCTTCACGCTTTTCCAAGCATGCTCCAAGTTTGGGTCCCTCAGCTGCTCCGTGCCAAAGTTCCCCCTGGATACTGGCAAGGAGGCGAACTCGAGCTCAGAGGGACTTTCCTCGGGGTCCCCAGCCAGGACGGACAAGGGAAACCCATCGGGCTCCTCTGGTCCCTGTGCAGACATATTACCCTTTATCACATGATACTGGGCACACCTTTTATTTCCCCACAAATCCCAGAACAAGGGGAAATCACAGCCTATGATCACACTGTGGGGTAGGCTCGTGATGACGGCCACCTCATGTCTTGCGGGTCCGCAGGGGGTCTTTAGGGTGAGTACCGCGGTTGGATAGTCCCTGGTGTCCCCGTGTACACAGACCACCCATATACGGCGGGGCCGGAGCTGGTCTGAGCCCACCAGCCTGGCCTGCACCAGGGTCACCAAACTTCTGGAGTCCATGAGGGCTTGTACGGTCTGTCCATTAATTTTAATGGCGCATACCCGCCGAATTCCCCGGTCTCAGTGTGCGTGGTGTATGAAGGCCTTGCAAACAACGACGTACACCTTATACCACAGTCCATGGGTTACCCCAAAGTAGGACACCGTGCGGAGACGTGTCCGAGTCCATTGCATCGCCCGCAGATGATGGGGCCCTGGGCTCTGTGCAAGAGGTGTCTCTTTGGGGTTGGCAACCTTCCCCACTTCTCACCCAGCCATGATCCGCCCCCCACAGGACCTTTAGGTTCCCCTTTTGAGACAGGGGCAGTCTTACCCCGTGTTGACTCTGGTGGATGCAGTCCTTGGAGGAACTCCTCTGTGGCACTGTAACGCTCCACACTGGAGACAAGCTCGTCCAGGCTTTTGGGGTCCGTCTACCCCACACACCGCTGGATCCCTATGGGTAGAGTGTGCATAAAGTGGTCACAAACGACCCGCTCCATCACCTGGACTGTAAGAGCTGTAAGATGTTCGGGCTGCAGCCACTTGCTGGTGAGGTGGAAGAGGTCATACATCTGTGACCGAGCTGGCTTAGCTGGATCGAACTCCCAGGCGTGCACTCTCTGGGCCCGGACCGCCAGAGTAATCCCCAGTCGGGCTAGGATCTCCCCCTTCAGCTGTGTGTAATCCTTGGCATCTTCAGCCCTCAGGTCGAAGTAAGCCTTTTGGGATTCGACGGTAAGAAAGGGGTCCAGGACTTCAGCCCACTGGTCCCCTGGGAGCCGCTCTCTCTCGGTGATCCTTTCAAAGGTGACGAGAAACACCTCCATGTCGTCGTCTTGGGTCATCTTGCGCAGGACTTGAAGCACCGCCTGACGAGGCATGAACGACCCGCCTGATGCCCCCCTGGCCTTGTAGTCAGGACCTGGAGCTGCTGCTGTAGAGCCAGGTTTACCTGGTCCTGCTCTTTAAGTGCTGCCTGGTGTGTCTCGATCAACAGGCGGTTGGTCTCCGCTTGAGCCCGAACGGTCTCCTCGTGGGCCTTCTGCTGGCTTGCCGCCATTAGCTGGAGGTTGGTGTTCGCCTGTATTAGTTGCTTCACCAGCTCGTCCATTTTGAGTGTCTCTGCTGGTTGTGCCGTTGCTGCTTTAATCCATGACATATATTGGAACCACTTTTCGCTGCCTGTCTCTTTAAGAGAAGCGTCTCTTTAAAATGCCCACAGCATCCTCCACCATATGTAAGCTTTCACAGCTCTGGGATCACAGCATAAGTCTTTCAGGCATGAGACAGAGGCAGAAGTCAGGTATAAACGATTCCTTGGCTCCGTGGATTTTTATTGCATAAGCAGAACAAAACGGATGGCAATACATGCACAGCAAAACATAAACAAAACACTAGCTCATCTGAGCACTTACTAACAATGGCGTAGTTCCCCACTAGCACCTTGTTGGTCCGACACTGGCTTCCACCAGTGTGAACACCTCCAGCCCAGAAGGTAGACTGGAGATAAAGCGACCCCAGTCAGCCTAACTGCTGACCTTATATACAGCCGGGAAATCCCGGAGTGGAACCATGGGGAGTAAGCACCCACCCTGCTCTATGCTTACTCCCAATGAAAGGCCGACCCGGGAATGGCTGGTAGCCACACTAACAGATAGATTAAACATAGGTCGACAGTTTGTATTGTCGACACCTATTTAACAATGGCCTTTCACTCCACCAAGGATCCTTATCTTGGTGGCATGCATCCTGGACTCCCCAGACATATGTCCAGAACCTACAAAGCTTAATTAGGCTGTGCACATCTAAAATATATTTTGAAAAACGTAAGCATAGGTGCACACTGAAAAGGCAATAGCATAAATCTAATACATATATCAGTGG
This sequence comes from Phyllomedusa bahiana, assembly GCA_025379985.1. Lineage (NCBI taxonomy): Eukaryota > Metazoa > Chordata > Amphibia > Anura > Hylidae > Phyllomedusa > Phyllomedusa bahiana. The sequence continues at coordinate 80,139 of JAODAL010014714.1, forward strand.
CACACTAAAAACTAAGTAGAACATCAAGGTATATAGGAATATTGGAAATGCATTACTGCTAAGGAAAATATGAAAAACCTGGGACTCTTAGTTTACAGTTTTTGATCAAAGATTGTATTAAGCTCACCTCCCAATAGCGTCAAGGGGATCCCAGAACAGGTGAGTCCCTAATCACTACCATGTTACCTCACTAGGAGTATGCTTACGTTTTTCAAAATATATTTTAGATTTGCACAGCCTAATTAAGCTTTGTAGTCTATTTGAGAAATGGCAATCTCATTGGCTTGCTGCACTCTGCCGCCTCTTTTAAACCAGTGCAGGATGATTCAGTTGTAAGTTCCTATCACTCCCTGAGATGTTGAGTCTGAATGGACTCCTAGTGAGGTAACTAGTGTTGAGCGATTGCGTTGGCTATCGAGATCGATCGATAGTCGATAGTCGGCCGCTATCGATAAGGTTTTTCGATAGTGAGCGTCGATTAATGAAGCGATGACATTAAAGTCTATGGGAGAGCAACAAACACCTTCATTATTACACCCAAACAAGGCTGGAAGAAGCTGAAATACATCCTCAACAGTTCATTGGATACGTGTGCTACATCTTAGGAAACACCCACTTAGGTTATAAAGTACAGAAAAAAAAGTCACAGACCCTTTCCCACTATCATGTCTTGTACCACAGCTGACCCTTAGGCTTCGTTCACACGGTTATTTCAGACGTATTTACAACGGATTTCCGATGTAATACGTTCTGAAATCAGTTGAAATCAGTTTGCAAATAAGTGCCAAAAGTGTGGCACGTATTCCGTTAATGATTTCCCGAGGATTCACCTCTACAATCATTGTTAGGTGGTGAATCCGTCCTGAAATAATTGACATGTGAATTGTTTTTCCGTCCGGATGCCCGCGTCAATCCGCGCGCGGGGCAATCCGGGAACGGAAACCTTACGCGTAGTGTGACAACGAGCCGTATTTTCTATTGAAATCAATAGAAATTTAGGCTGTGACTTATTTCGGACGGATTTGCCGACGATTGGACGATCGTCATTCGTCGGCATATACACGGCGAATAAGCCGGTGGTTTGTGAACGGGCCTTAAACCTGCATCACACACAAATGTGGGAAAGTGCCAGAAGGCACGTATGATTTGAACTTCATCTGCTTGAACTGGACATTGGAATATCCTGTCGGGCCCCAGCATGAGCCCCCAAACCTGCATGACCCCACATTTAAAAGTGGCCGGAAAAAAGGAGTCTTCTCAACCCACCATTTAGTTGACTGGACCTTGATTATACTGGTCCTGGGCCACAGCAATGAAGCCACAACCTTTTTGCATGACCCAACTTTTAAAAAGTGCCGAAAAAGGAGTCTTCAACCACCATTGTAGTTTCACTGGTCATTGACTAATTCCTGTCCTGGGCACACAGAATGACAGGGCCGGAGGGTGATACATGGGTGCGGTGAGAGCCCAGGCTGGCGTTCGTCATCTATTAACACGCAGGTTTAAAATGCACTGATGACGCGAGAAACGACAACTGTCGTGCTGTAGCAGAGTGCGGATGCGAAGTTTGAGAATCAAGCCTTCCTCAGTACCCAGTCAAGACTAGGTAGCGCTTGCTCCGTATGAGTGCGGACAATTGGCTTCACTTGGAAATACTGGTGGTTAACGCTCCTGGTTACAACCCAGTGCCTTTATCTTGCATTCTTTTTTTTCTCATTTTACTCAACGTCGGGGAGGGAAATGGTCTCTTGTACCTTTGTTCTCTGTCCGTGCTTCCATATCATGTCTCTGAATAACCTACATATGTCAAGTTTTCTGTACTCCTTGTACAATCAGGGTAGGGAATTTTTTTTAACAGTATTTTGGTACATGCAAGTTTTTTTAGTACTTTAATTCTAGAGAAACACATTTTTAAAATCAGGATGGAATCCCCCATGTCTTTGTTCTTTTTTTTCATTGTATTAAATGGGTTGTCTCAATACGGGTTGTTCTAGCTATGTAAGATCTTGCAAAAAACAAGTCATTTTGCAATTTGGTTGGGTCATTAACAGTGTCCTACCTATTCCTGTTTATGACAGCCCCATCACCTTGAGCATCTTGATAATTGTGAAGAACAAATGTGGTTAGAAACAAATTTTTAGAACTAGGACCTGTAGTATAGCTGCATTTGTCACAGCAAAAAATGCCCCCAAAAATTAAAAGCCATGACCCGTGAGCCCACTTTGGACCAATTGTGAAGAACAAATGTTCTGTTAGGAAACAACATCTTTTTAGAATAGGACCTTAGTATAGCTGCATGTCACAGCAAAATGCCCCAAAAATTCAAAGCATGACCCATGAGCCACTTTTGACAATTGTGAAGAAACAAATGTCTGTTAGAAACAACATTTTTTTATAATAGGACCTGTAGTATTGCTGCATTTCAAAGCAAATGCCCCAAAAATTCAAAAATGACCTTTCAGCCACTTTGAAATTGTGAAGAAACAAATGTCTGTTAGATACAACATTTTTTTTTATAATGGGGACCTGTAGTATTGCTGTATTTCAAGCAACATGACCCAAAAAATTATTAAAATGATTCTCAGCCACTGTAAAAAATTGTGAGGGTGAAATGCCACTTAGAAGCCACATTTCTGTTCCAAAGGACCATATTATTGCTGTATCTCACAGCTAACATGACCCCAAAAAAATTATAAATATGACTTCTCAGCCACTATTAAAAATTGTGAGGAGAAATGCCACTTAGAAGTCACATTTCTGTTCCAAAGGACCATGATTATTGCTGTATCTCACAGCAACATGACCTCAAAAACATTGACAATGCGAAAACTTCTTAAGATAAAGTGAGTAAATGGAATACGGTGTTGTCATGAAACCTTGCTGTCTTTTACAGTCTCCTCACAGCAAAATGAACTGTTGGGAAAAGAGAATAAAAATTGCAGTAAGAAATGATCATTTTAAAAAAAAGTTTTCAAGAGGACCATTTCTGTTTGAAAAGGAATGGGTAGTAGACTGGCAAACTAATCGGTGACCTCGGCAATTGGGGCCAAAAACTCATCAGAGATCCATGCCTGATTCATCTTGAAGAAAGTCAATCGATCCACATTATCTGTGGAAAGCCAGATGCGTTTGTCTGTAATGACTCCTCCAGCTGTGCTGAATCTCGCTCAGATATGACGCTGGCTGCTGGGCAGGACAACACCTCTATGGCGTGACGAGCCAGCTCGGGCCATTCGTCCATTTTGGATACCCAGAAGTCTATTGGGTCCGGAACACATGCAAAAACATCGGTGTTGAGACGCAGATAGTCGTGCACCATGATCTTAAGCTGATCTCTGTGTGTTGGATGTGTGCCCTGCATTGCATGCGTTGGTGAGGTGGTAACAAAGATTGCCAGAGGTCACCCATTAGGCTTCTGCCACCTTGCCTGCTGCTGCCGCTACGCCTACTTGGCACTCTACTGCTGTCACGTCGCTGATGTTGTTCCACCGTGACATTTGGGGAACGTGAAGCAGACGCAAAAAGATGTCTCAGTTGATCAATCAGCCAGGTCTCCATTTCCTGCATTTTACTCTCTATTTGGGTGGATGGAAGGAAAGGGCTGATTTGTGTTTTGTACCGGGGATCCAGGCGGGTGGCCCCCCAGTAACTGTTGTTCATTTTGATGGCCTTAATGCGAGGATAAAGTTGGAGGAAATGGAGCATCCAAGAAACTCATGTGAGAGATGGAGCCTTGATTTCCCAAGCCTCTGGGTCGAGGGGCACTAGCAAACTGATCTTCCTCATCTTCCTCCTCCGCCTCAAATTCGCGCCAACCTCTTTCCAAGGCAGGGACGTCGGTAACATCGGTGTCTAGGAATACCTCCTCCTCCTCCTCCCCCGCTGCCTCCGGCACAGCTTCAACACAGCCCTGACTTGCCTGAGATGATGCACCCTGAGAGCTGATGCGCCACCTTGCACTAGCTCTGGACCCCGAACCACTGCCTAATGAAGACCGATGAAATTGTGAAACTGTCGGGCCTTGTGGATTTGACGGAGAGAAAGGCTCCGTGTCCGCATCTGTGTCCGTCCCCTCCTCCGTCGCTGGCGGGACCTGTTGTTTCAGAGTGTCCAACGATCGTTCCAGAACTAAGATCACCACAATGCTCATGCTGACAAGGGCATTGTCCGCACTGACCATTTTGGTGGCTTCTTCAAAACTGGCAAGGATGGTGCAGAGCTCTTTCACCTGCCTCCACTCTCGGTGGTTCAACACCCCGAGGTCCGTACACTGCTTGTCAGGCCATGTGTCACTTCGTACTGCGTAATGGCATTGCGCTGCTGCCACAATCGCTGGAGCATGTGGAGGGTGGAATTCCAGCGTGTTGCCACGTCAACAATGAGACGGTTGACGGGGAGGCCGAGCTGACGCTGCAACGCAGCCAGGCGGGACGAAGCAGGGTGCGAACGGCGGAAGTGCGAACTCAGACCTCGAGCCTTCTTCAGCAGGCAGTCCAGACCCGGGTAGCTCTTTAGAAATTTCTGGACGACAAGGTTCATGACATGTGCCAGGCAAGGGATGTGCTCCAGCCTACCGATCTTAAGGGCGGCCAGCAGATTTCGCCCGTTATCGCACACCACCTTGCCTGGCAAGGTTCTTGTCACCCAGCCAGCGCTCGGTCTCGTTGCTTAGAGCCGTCCACAGCTCCTGACCTGTGTGTGGACGGTCTCCAAGGCAGATTAATTTCAACACGGCCTGGTGTCTCTGGGCACGTGATGCCACCAGAGGACCTTGGGGGAAAGAGCCCTGCACCATCCCTGCGGTTTTGAAGAGCGTGCGCCGAGCCTGAGAGCCACCGTCACCCCCCGAGACATCCACCCAGCTCACCCAGTGAGCTGTCACAGAGATATAGCGGCCTTGGCCGTGCTTACTAGTCCATGTGTCGGTGGTGAGATGGACTTTTCCGGACACAGATGCAGACAACGCGCTTGAAATTTTAGATGACACGTGGCTGGCCAGGGCAGGGACGGCTTTTCTGGCAAAGAAATGCCTGCTCGGCATCTGGTATTGGGGGCAGGCGAGGGCCATGACGTGGCGGAACCCATCTGTGTCCACCAGACGGAAAGGCAACATTTCCAATGCCAAAAAGCCTGGCAATGCCGACATTCAGGCTTTTGGCTTTGGGATGGTTTGGGTTAAAGTGTTTCTTCTGCTCCCAAACCTGGAAGACAGAAGGCTGGCTGCTAGACTGGCCGCTGTACGGCGTGCAGGTCGTCAAACTGGCGGAAGGAGAAGGGGTAGGATGGGTCTCTGGTGGTGCCTGGTGGTACTCGGGCGACGGTGGAGGCTGAAGCGGAGGCTGATCCCTGATCATGACTCTGAGAGACATGGGCAGCTGAGGAACGCTTGGTGGTGGCGGAGGAGGAGGAGGCGGAGACAGAGGGTGTGACAGTGGTTGGAGGCCCGGCGTCGGTCTGGCCTTTTTTGGCCAAGTGTTCCCTCCATTTCAACTCATGCATTCGCTGCATGTGACTAGACATGTTGGTGGTGGTTAACCACTTAAGGTTCTTGCCTCTACTTATGCGTTTACGGCAAAGGCGGCATATGACATCGTGGGTGAATCAGAGGCTTGCTCAAAGAAGGCCCAGGCTTGAGAGGTCCTGGACCTTTTTGACGGCGATAAGCGAGGAGCGGGGTTTGCGCTGACCGTGGCTGGCGGAATCATATCAGCGGACTTCTGCGACCGCCCTCTCCCTTTTTGTGGCGGGACCCGTATTGACACTTACCCCATCGTCTTCCTCCTCGTCCACTGATGAAGCGCTCGCAAGCAAATTCTGCGGAAAAGACCAGGATGGATCCGCAATGTCGTCATCATCATCAATCATCAACACAGGTGGACTTGGTCGTCCTGACTTTCTGCATCCAGAAGCTGCGGGCTACAAGCAAGAGCACTGCAAGGCGTTGCCGACCGCCCGGGATTTTTGCCGATTGACCGGCTTCCTTCACCTCCTCTGATGGCATCAGTAACTGGGCGTCAGAGCAGACTAAATCATCCTCTTGATCTTTTAACATGCCTTCTGACCCCAACCGCATTTTGTCATCAAAGAGGTCTTCAGACAATGGATTATCCACAGTGGTGGGTACACGAGTTGACATTTGGGCTGCTTCATGTTGGACGATGCTGATGATGCTGATGACGACATTTGTGGCCGTGACTGCGAGGACGAGGAGGTAAGACTGCTAGATGCAGGTTGCATTAACCACTGAAGGACAGATTGGCGACGATGTTCGTTACTTAGATTCACAGGGCCCTGACCCAGCGATGACAGGCC